>ML793845.1:127397-166449 GCA_009831015.1 Picea engelmannii
GTACTAGCTACACATGCATTTCTTGTACATATACACTAGTATGTATGAGCTTTCTTGACTTACTTACTGATAATGTCAGTTACTTGTCGTGAATGTGTGAACCATGTTCTTTTCCTTTGTACCATCAGACACCTTAAACTTCGAGACGAAGTTTCTTGAAGGGTGGGTGTATGTAACAACCCTAATTGGATACATGTTTAAATATTATAAATTAAAATTAATTAAAAGAAATTAATTATGGTTAACTGAGTAATAATTCAAACTACAGATGTCCCCGAGGTGTAGGACAGTCGGTGACGGAGTGTGTTGTTAAGCCACTCCGTGATGTTAAAGTCACCGGTTCGAAACCTGCGGGGACAAAAAATCCAACCATGTTAAGGGTTGGTGTGGCTCAGGCCGGGTGCGATCCCCGGGTGATTTTGACGGTTTAGATGCCCCTGAGTCACGGTTTCTCAAGCCATAGGTTAATCGCAGGTCCTACACAAATTAACAAACAAAAAAAATAATTCAAACTACAGATCACATTTAATGACCTATGAAATAAAATTAAAAGATCAATGAAAAATGATATAAAAATGGTGGCGTATGCAGAGAGGGATAGCCATGGATCCCGAGAAGATAAAACATTAACTCTTGACAAAGGATGGGGGACAGAGGGTGGTTGAAGGAGTAACTGCAGGAGTCAATGAAGGAGGAATAAGGGGGGGAAAAGGAGGTTGACGAGAGGGGGATGATCAGTCGACGGAGGAGGGATCCTGAGGACTGCGGTTTGCTATGGGCAGAGATTTTTCTGAGGACTTTTGGACTTGTTGTGAGCACAGAGTTTTGGAACTGTGGCTTTTGATCAGGGGAGGCACTGAGTTGCTGGAGGTTTTGGGCACAGAGGGCCAGGATATCCATAGATATCCTGGAGCTACATAGTTTTCCTAGTTGGCAGGGAGGACAAAAGTTTTGGGCAATTATTTTCCTATTTGTGGCAGGATTGATCTGAGGAGCAGGTAGCAGGAAGGCAGCAACAAGGCACAGAGACAACAGAAATTAGCATTAGAACCAGGTACTTTGTTAAGTTATGTATTTATTTATTTCTGTCATGGATTCAGTATTTATTGATAAATCTAAGTTACTGAAGTTGTTGTTATGAGAATCACTATTATGCTAAGAAGTTGTTGTCTCAGCTTAGAGAATAAATTGTTTATGAATATTAATGATGTTTAGAAGTATATGGGCATTACAATATAGATAAATTCTATATATCCCTGCAGATGAAAACCTAACATACATCTACAACATTCATTCATGAAACATAAATACATGAACAACCATATGCAGGAAAAATTGTTTTTCTATTAATCCCTGTGTCTCTATACAGATGATTTACAAAGGTTGGACTGTAACAAGTCTCAACTCTCTCTCTCTCGAGACCTCTCTTCTCTGGTCTCTCTTCCTAACCCTCTACTCTAATTCCTTCCTCTCCTATTACAAAATGAGGGCTCCCATGAGTTTATCCTCAGCCACCGTCTCTGAGCTATCGCTATCATAGAGTGGCTCCTACTCCTACGGCTACATTACATAAATGGATGTCACAGAACTTACTGATATGGACTTAGCTGCAAGTAACCATTAAAGGAAACCTCAACTACTACATGTACAAAGGCATGATCTGGCATTAAAATCCTTACAACATTTATTGAAACTATGAATTTCAAAATTGAGAGGGTTGCGCCTCTCCCTTTCTCCATTAAATGTGTGCTAGATGTGCTAGCTAGCTGGCACGCTGCTAATGTGGAGTGATGCTCCTGCATCATTTACTTTAGCTAACAATGTTGCGTGCACTATGGAATTAAACCTGTCAAACATGAGGTATTGTGTGATGTTGTGCCCCTTTAACTTTTTTATGTTATTTTAGAACAACCATGTACGTGGAAGGATTATCAGACCAAGCTCCTCACCTTGCCATTCAAAATGTGTACTCCTCGACTAGACCTTTCTTATGGGGTACCGAGCACCCCAAATTGAGATCGTAAGCAAAATTTGTGCCCCTATGAATTTTATGTATCAACTAACCACATCGACACCCACAAACCTTTTGGAATTTCATATTCTGGGGTTAGGGTTTTGGATGTTTAGTTTTTTCTCATTGATTATTTATGTTAAAATTCCTTTATGACCTCTTTGTAATCAACTTCTTGCGAATGAGCATAATGGTCACATATCTCTCTACAAAGATAAGCTACCACCATTCTAGCTAGCTTGTGTGCTTTGCATTTTACATTCTTTTGTATTCCAAACAATCATTAATAGAATATGAGTTTAACTGTATTATTGTGCTTCTCACAATATCTTTGTGTGTTCCCTTGTTTTATATTTTCCTTCATGTCGTTCTCAATATAATCCAGATCATCTCAACACTCATATAGTTATCTCCTAACCCTCTTTACATTTTATCATTCATTTCCCTAACTCTTGGTTGAACATGCTTAAGGTATTTGGCTACTCTGGGACTGGCCTATGTAACATATACTGAGGTGTGTAGTTGGAAATGAATTGTATTATGCAGATTTTTTCCAAGGATTGGGATAACCCTTGTGTCTTCAAGGAGATGGACTAAAGTGAAGGGTATATTATTCTAAGGTGGAAGTTTTGCATTACCTGTGTTGTGCTTATCCCCAATAGCACCCTCATGCATCCTGCTAGTTTGAGTGATAAAAACAATTGACATCATTTTCAAGGAGGACTTTGTGGGTTTATCTATAGATTTTGACGACATTGTCCCAAAAGGGTTGAAACATTTTTTGGCATTGTTTCCGGGGACGTCTTTTTTGGTTCATTTCCTACCTCTTGATGACATCATCCTGCTAGGTTGAGTATTTTCTTTGTATTGTATCTTGATGATATTATTGTTATTTCTAACTTGATTGTCTCATCTGGAAAATACACCAAATTCAAATACAACGAAAAGGTACTCTACAAGAAGGAAATCCCAAGGTCTTTTTTTCCTTCTTCCTAAACCTAACCTTGTTTATCATAGAAGGAAGCATAGGCTTCAGGAAAGGGAAGTAAATAATTGTGTAGGATTTGAAACTTTATTCGATATAATAATATTATTTATTGATTCAAGTCCTCTAACTCAAACGATTTCTCCATGGTTGATAGATACTTTCAAGCCATTTTATTTTTTTAACATTACAGGTTATCCTCATGATATCCCATCTTCTTTGGAGAAATTCCCAATGGTCTATGGTGATAATATTATTGGTGCAAGAGATAATTTGGATGTGTTCATGGAACATATCACCACTCTGGGAATTTTTCATTTAGATGTTTTATATAGATGTTTTTATTTTTCATTTAAAAAGGATGCTGTGAAGTGGTTTTTATCATTACCTGAAAATTGCATAAATTCTTTCAAGTGTGCCAAAATGTTTTCTTTCATAAATAGTTGGAAAAGAAAGATGTTCGGTTTATTTTAAGTTCTTTGACTAACATTACGAGAAATGAAAATGAAACTAATGATGAATTTGAAAAAATATTTGACAAGATTGTGCAGGATATTCCTCAGACTCATCAGCTAATCGCAGACACCATCTTGATGTATTACATGAATGTCTTTCAAGGAAATTGCTATCACTGAAATTTCGTCTGCACATGGAGACAAGAACTCCACATCATCAAAACAGCAATGAAGTCATTCATGGCACTGAATTAAGTTCACAGCATTCCAGAAGGGTCAAAAACTATACAAAGTAACCAAAAATTGAAGGGCACTTTACAGCAGCTTGGTGCACGCGCATATGTGCGGGACAAAAACGTGTTTTTGGCGCATGCTCGCCCCGACGCGCGCCTGTCAACACAAAAAGACGTGCATCTGCTAATACGGCGCATTAATTGCTTAAGTCAGCCTCCCGACCGCCAATGGACCGGCCCCCAAGATGATTTGACCTTCAGATCAGGGTCGACTCTGCAAATTCGGTGAATTAATGGATTAAGTGAACCCTAAACAGGTCCATGTTTACACCGGAAGTTGGTTACGTGACCGCCTGGAAAATGTTATAAATAGCCATGAAGACTCATTGTTTCAGCAGAGAATTCAAAGCAGAGTTACGCTGTCCAGATGATTCAGAGCCTAGCCTTTGACAACCAGTCCATCAGCTGTGTAATCCAGAGTTCTCTCACCACTCATTTCTGTTCTGTTCATTTTGTAAGGAAAGCATTTTGTTGAGGGCCCCGAAGGACCTTCCGCTGGAGGGAGAGGGAACCCCTATCTCTGTCTTCAGCATGTGCTCTGGTTTCGCTAATAGATCAAGCCTTGAAACCATTGATGACTCCCTTGTCTTACGTTTGATGTTTTTGTTTATTTTTGAATTGTTATTTGCTTTCAGTTGTTAGATAGATTGTATTCTGTTTTGTTTTCTGTTTTCTGTTAACCCTTGCTGCCACAGATGTTCTGCCTTGGTGAACCCAATAGGGCATGCAGAGCGGTCTCCATTTTGCTCACCCGGTGACAGATTGACCGCGAACAGAAATCTCATATTCTTCCTCTATAATGCTAAGCCTAAAAATCTTGTCGTTGCCAATATCAATGCCAAGGATATTGATGAGAATTGGAATCTCTCAGGGAAACCGAATGTATTAAACCCGCTCAGGTCCAAGGTTGATCACAAGCCAAAAGAAACTCCTACCTTTGATCCTACTCTCAAAGCCATTTATGGTCTCATAGAACAAATAGAAAAGTTGTAGATGACCACCAGTGAATTACAAGGCATGATTTTGTAGATGGGAATAATTCAAAATAAAAATATGAATAAATAGAGGAATATATACAAAGGTCCGTCATCAAATCAAAAACCTCCTACATCATTGGAACCCACCAACTTGATAGGGGAAGGAAATCCTTATTTTTGTATACCTTGCCAAATTTTTCATGATGAAAATACTTGTTCCTTCTACATGAAAGTATACCAATCAGATGGTCAGAAAAGAAAATCACCCTTGGGAAATTGCAACAATTTGTGTGATGAATGGGACTATCAGAATTGGAAGCTAGAGGAATATGAAGAAGAAATAGTAGATATAATATTTGGGAAGATGCCTTCCCAAGAAGAGATAAATAAAATGATTCAAATGAGAAATATGGTCTATCAAATACAGAAGAATGATCATATTCAAGATCATTCAGGACTTTCCAAGCCTCTAAAGAAGGATAATCAAGTTTCCATGTCAATCAAACCCAGTACAGAGTTACCTTGAAGTGATTCTTCAACAAGAAATTATCTCGAGGTGAAGTTGGATGTAACAAGATGGTTTAACAATGCTAAGGTTCATGTTCCCATCATCCAGCTAGAAAATATCCCTTCTATGAAGAATCAAATCAAGGAAGTTTTGGGGCTTGGACCAGCCAATCAAGAAACTAATCTTGTAAATGAGACTGAAGATGCCCTTATTATTCTCCAAACCATGAACAAAGGAAGAAACAATCTGAAGAACCAACCATGTTTCATATCTTTAGTAGTGGAAGAGTTTCTTTTACACAATTATATGTTGGACTTTGGAGCCTTGACCAATGTGGTGTCTCTCAACTTTGAGGCCCTAAGGAATATTTGTGACATGGACTCCATGGAAGTCAAAGTATGTGGATTAATAAAGGATATTCAATTTTTCTTAAGTTATCATCAAGACACTTGCTTGGTAATGAATGTAGTGGCCATTCATGTTCCATATGCATGGGGAATGATTCTATCTAAAAAGTGGGACACTAACCTTTAAGGTAGTATTCAGATGGATTTATCATATACCAGTATTCCAAATTTTCAAAGTATGTCATTCATCTTACACAGAGAGTTGATGAGGAAATATCATGTGGAGGATCCTCAAGACCCCGAGAATGAATTAGTTTTCTTTGAAGAAGATATTGGATCCTACACTATTCTTACAATAGAATTATTTCCAAGGAAAAAGTTAGCATGTAGAAGATGAACTTCGACAGGGAAAAGTCGCAAGCAGGTATGGTGCAGGAATTGTTTTCACCTCCCCTAAAGGTAATATTTCATGTTATGATTTTCACTTGGAATTTGAAGAAACTAACAATGTAGCTAAAAATGAAGAACTTTTACTTGGTTTGTATTTAGCTAAGGATATTGGAATTAATATTTTGAAAATCATTGGTGATTCTGACTTGATTATTTCCCAAGTGAAAAGTATTTTTTCTTCTAAAAATAAAATTTGAAAAGATACAGGAATGGAGTATGGGACACCATGGAATTGTTTGATGATTTATATTTGATAGTTTAACTAAGGGACATGAATGAAAGATTCAATGTAATAGCCATCTCCACTGTGATGCCACATATTTGTGATGATTTGATGAAGAATGGAAAACTGGAAGTTATTTTTAGACCATCAGTCCCAGATAATTTTGTCAACTGGAAGGTTTTATATGATGATGCATAGGTTTTGAGATTTATGAACAACTTGCAATAATTTTCCGAGAACTATATTGATTAGAGAGAAGAAGGTTTAGAAGAAGAAAAAAAGGAAAACATGATCCCAGATGACCTTGTACCTCTTTAATGTTTTTTTGACAAGCACGACAAGTACAAACATAATAAAGATATGATTAAGCTCGATGAATATGATGAAGTCAATATTGGTTCAACCAAGAATCCAAGGATGATAAAGATTGGAAAATAAATATTGGGAGAGAAAAGAAATTAAATGGAATATCTCATCAAAGAATTCATTTATGTATTTACCTTCTCCTATGATGACTTGAAGGCCTACAAGGGAGATATAATTCAACACACAATACTCTTGAAGGAAGATGCCAAGCCATTTCGACAAAAGCCTAGACAGATCAATCTGAATTCGGCCCCTCTTGTCCAAAATGAATTGTAGAATTTAGATGAAGTGAGAATCATCGCTCCCACAAGATATTCTACTTGGCTCTCCAATCCAGTAATAATGTGAAAGAAGACTAGTGAGATAAGACTTTGTGTGTATTTTAAAAATATCAACATTTCATCTAGAAAGAAAACTATCCATTACTAAACATGGAAAATATGTTATAGAGAATCAAATGATCAGAGATATTGTCATTCTTGGATGGTTCTTCAGGTTATAATCAAGTTTTGGTGAACAAAGATGACAAGCATAAGACAACATCTACCACACCTTGGGGCACTTATGAGTACTTGAGAATTCCCTTTGCATTGATGAATGTAGGTGTTACATTATAGAGAGCCATGGATTATGCATTCAAAGACCTCGTGGAAAAAATAATTGAGATTTATTAGGACGAGCTCATGGTGTTTTCAAAGGCTAGGAAATCCCATGTTGAGCATCTCAGACAGGTATTTGAAAGGTGTCGCAAGTACAAAATCTCATTCAATCTGAAGAAGTTAGTATTTTGGGTCCTTGAAGGAAATATTATTGGGAAGTTTGTCACACAATATGGGGTAAAAGTTGATCCTGAGAGGATAAAATGAATTAAGGAAATTTCTCTACCCCAAACTCAGAAGGCTTTGCAATCATTTTTCAGCAAGATCAATTTCAACCAAAGATTCATCCCAAATTTTGTCGAGATCACCAATCCCATAAAAAAAATTATAAAGAAATTTGTAGTTTTCAAGTGGGATGAAGACAGTAAGACAACCTTCAAACTTATCAAGGAATGTTTGTAAAATATTTGATATTGGTAAGTCCAAATTATTCCAATAATTTTCAATTCTTTTTCTTTTTCTTCTAACAATACAATTATAGGTGTGTTGCTTCAAAAGAATGATAAAGATGAAGAACAACCCATAACTTTCATGAGTAAAGTTCTCAGGGATGTTGAATTGAACTATTCCATTATGGAGAAGCAAGCTTACACTTTGATCAAATCCTTGAAGCATTTCAGAACATATATAGGATATTCCAAGGTGATTTCTTGCTCCCTTTCCACTATAAAAGATATTTTGGTTGAGTAGTATTTTTTGGGAACTAGAGGCAAGTGGGTGACTAAGATTCAGAAATATGATTTGGAAATTATGCCCACAAAGTTGGTCAATGTCAAAGATTTGACACAAATTTTAGCTGAAGGAAATGAATTTTCTCTTGGATTACAGGATGACGTGTCCCCTATGATTTCAATACTGATCAAAGAATTGGAACATCGTGATTCATACAATGATATAATTTTCTATCTCAAGAAACTTACAACTCCAAGGCACCTTTCAGATCACAAGAAGAGAGAATTAAGATTAATTGCCTCTAAATATTGTCTCATTGACAAAGGCATTGGATGGAGAAATACATATGGTTTGATTCTCAAATGTGTTGACCTAGAAGAAGCAAATAATTCGATGGGTGATTTTCATAAAGGGATATGTGGAGGACATCATGTAGCAAAGACTACCACCCACAATATTCTAAGAGGTGGTTACTATTTATCGAGTATATTTTTAGATGTGCACAAGTTCATAAGAAGTTTCCAAACGTGTCAGTTTTTCACAATGAAGCAAAAGTTAGCATCCCTCCCTCTTCATTCAGTTGTAGTGGAAGATCCCTTCCAACAATGGGCCTTAATTTTATCGTTGAATTCAAGGATGATTCAAGTAATATTCATAAGTGGATTCTTACATCTACACACTATTTCATCGGATGGGTTGAAGAAATATCGACGAAGAGGGCCACAGATAAAATTTTCATGGATTTCTTGGAAGAAAGATTCATCATCACCCGTTTCTAGGTGCCAACAAAGATCGCTACTGACAATGCCAAAGCATTCAATTCTGCAGATTTGTCTATGTTTTGTTTTAATTATGGCATTGTCCTATCCCACTTCTCCAACTAGTATCCCTAAGGAAATGGTCTCATTGAGTCAAGAAACAAGAACTTGATGGCCATTCTCAATAAGATAGTGGGGTACAAGAAGAAAAGTTGGGATATCAAGATAAATCACACTCTATGGGAAAATAGAATAACTAAGAAAGAATCCACAAGAAAGATCCAATTTGAGATAGTCTACGGGGTGGAAGTAACATTGTCAGCTAATTTGAAGATCTTGATTTACAGGCTCATGCAACAACCCTCCTTTGATTCAAATGCAATTCAAGATCAAATTGATGAAATTGTTTAGCTTGATGAGAACCAAAGACATGCCTTTATTCACTTGATACACAATAAAGAAAATATGAACAGTAAATTTAACAAGAAGGCTCGTTAATGAAGCTTTCAAAAGGGAGATATTGTCCTCCTATGGAACAAAAAGAATAAAAAATCAGGTAAACATGGTAAGTTCGAAAGTTTTTGGTTAGGCCCTTACATTAATGAAGATGTTGCAGGTCCCAATTCTTTCTATTTGATTCATTTGGATGATGAGAAGCTACCTTTGTCTATGAATGGGAAATATTGAAATTGTTCTATCAAGGCAATGTATGATGCCTTTAGGGAATCCTTGTCCTATAGTATTTTTTATGACTTTAGCTATTTGTTTTTTTAATTTTATTGAGTATTGTATTTTGTTATTTTTTTAATAAAGAAAATGATGCTTACATTGTTTGAAATTGTCTAAAGATTGGATTATGTTCTTCGTTCATTTCATACTTGGATTTATCTTTATCTCAAAGAAGGGATAAGACGCTTGTGACTTCCCCTCCCTTGAATTTAATATGCATTTTGTGAGAATGGTTTAGGACTATGGGTTTATATAAGATTCTAGAGCTCTCATGGACTCTTGAGATGAGTGCATGTCACAAGTTGGAGCTAGTTGTTACACAATAAATTCTCTACAATGTACCCTACATTTTTTCATGAGACGTGACCACTTTGATGAGCTCAAAGTGTGATGATTTTTTGTGTGTGGCCATGATGGGATTACTTTATGTACAAGTGTTGGTTAGAGGTTTCCCATATCCCCTTAGGTGAATAGTCATGGCATGTCCTTTTAGTCACCATTCTTAGGTTTCTTGGTTTTATAGCTCTTGTTGACTATCCCTTGGAGTTAGTAACTCCCTCTAAGTCAGAAATTTATGTTATGGGTATGTATGAAATAATTATGATGTGGATCTACTATTGGAATAGGGATTGAAAATAGAGGAGAACGAATCCGAGAGGAAGCAGTGGTGTTGAAAGACATTGTAGCACTTAAGCACAATCGCTCAATGAGATTGAGAGAAGATCCATGATGATGATATGATGATATATTAGACTGACCAGAATAATTGTCTATAAATAGGTTTTGTTCATGGACCAAACCAATAATTTTGGGTGTAGTCGGTTTCACCTATCCATAAAACGCAGATTTGGTATCCTTAAGTGGACATGGTTAACCATTGATTTAGTCGGTCGTCGACCCAAATACTTGGTCGAACCACTCAACCAACAAGGTGAGTTTATGATGGAACTGCATGTTGCAACACCCCCTCATGAACTCAACTTTGAGGAAAAAATATTTTGCAGCTTTCCCCACTAAATTTGTATTGACTACAAAAATTGATCACAAGATGGTACAAAAACACTCTTGAGGAAGTCTAATCACCATCAACAAATATCAAGGCCAAAGAGTAGTCATGCATTGCAAAATGGTTTCAAAATATGTTGTCCAAACACGGTCCTAGTCAATCAATCAACTAGACAACAAGACAACACCATTCAGTAGATGAGTCATCTAGAAACGAATGCACTAATATAATCTGTATATATCAATCCATCAGGTACAACAAGAAGAATTACAACTTCCAACACCAAAATCGAACATGGTTCAATTGATATCAACAAATCCAATCACATCAGTTGGTTTTATACATCAACAATGTCAATTACTCCCCCCCTTAAACACAACTAATGGATCAAAGCATCATCAATAGATGTTTGTCAAAACAATAGTCGATCAACAAGAACTAGTCGAAACTCAGTTGAAAAATTCATATTCAAAAACACCTCCAATCAACTGTCATGTCGGTTTGAATCGCAATTGACCAATATCCCAGTCAAACTCTAGTCGATTTTCAAGTCAGGTTGATCTTGTATTCAACCACTACAAAGGAATCAACAATGAAGAGGATAAGTGTACATATGTACAACTAATGAAACACAATGGTAGGAACCCTTCAAACATTTGGTCAGATGAGCCCATGACCACTCATCAATCCAACCATAATCTATCCTGGTAGTTGGTACTGGTTCACATGTCTTTCTCATCTCTTCTCTAAATATTTGAAAGCAGGATTTCCATGTCATTGATTTTTATGGAGAGGATGATGATAATGCATAGAAGTATGTGCTATCTAATCAAGATATATAATCTCAAGGTCTGGTATACTCTTAGGAGTAGAACAACCTAGTATATCAACAAAAAATTCATCAACAACACTATCCTTAACTTCTGGCATGTTAGGAACAACCATCTCATTAATCGGTTCAGTAGAGTTCTCTTCTAGCAAATTAGGTTGAACTCCACCTGAAAAGAACAAAACTTCCCTATTTGAAACAAGGGAAGGTGTAGGTAAAACAACAACATCATATCCAAGACCTATTCTTGGTGTTATCATATCAGGCATAATAGGAGAATCAATACCATATCCATTATTCACAAGTCCGCCTCCAGTATATCTCATATTGTTGAGGAGTCTGGATCCTATACCTGTAGCGAGTTTTTCAAAGTTAGGAGAAACAACACAATTATCAGTTTTAAAGCATATACCATATGTAACACCCATCAAATTGGAAATGCAATATTCCTAACCATGTATACTTGACACCTCTGGTTGTTCTACCTCTACAAATTAAAGTTGTTGTTGGAGTTGATGACTAATTATCTGACCAATACTAAAATAGGTTTATCATAGGATGACATTGCAATATCTGTTTTTAAGGACTAAACTTTGGTTAATACTTCATACTCTTCAAAACCCTCCATTTTACTAGAGAAATATAAGAGGGCATTTGTGAGAGCCATTTTTTTTTATTACACTATGAATCTTGGATATATGTGACAAATGGAAACTCATGAATATTTTTTTCTTCGTCAATGAATAGTATATTAAGCTATAATGTAATGTTAATATGTTTTTTTAGACATTTCTCAAGGTATGTTTTATATTTTGGTAATTAACAACTAGCTTACAAGGAGTAGTAGGGGGTGGAGAAGAAATAGGTGAGTCTAGCAGCTCAACAACAACAATATTCTTCTCAACGGTTATCCCAATTTTTTTTTTAGAAGTTTTTAGTTGGTGAACTTTTTCTTCAAGGTTCTGTTTGTAGTCCTGCAAGCTTTGAAGAGTCTCATCCTTCTCAATCAGTTGCAAAAAAATGACATCATATCTTCCTTTAATACCTGTTATTCATCAAATAGTCAATTGTTATCTTCTTGAAGGGGAGAAAGATCTTAACAAGTATCAACAACAGAGGCTCGCAAGTGGACAACCTCACGAATCAACTGAGCATTGGTTTCCATCAATTGGTTGACATATGTTCTCAATGTTGTATGAGGAAGAGCTTTCACTTCTTCTTCTAAGCATTCAAGAAGGTCATACTTTTCCTCAAATTTGTTTGCAAGAGTCTAAAAAATGATTTCCGTAGTGTTCCCCATGGAAGTGACCCTTCTGGATTGCTCAGCCACAACATTTTGTGTGGGATTAAACCACACTCCAAGAGATAATTGTGAGTAGGAAATACTACACTAGTTAATTGCAAAAGAAAGAGAGGAGAGAGAAAAATAGAATCAATCTTCACACATAAGAGACTAAGAAATCAACGTGAATCACCTTGTATTAAACCTTGATCATGAGTACAATATATAGGATTCTCCAAAAGAGGATCGATGTGCACTAGGTTGGGGTTTCCATGTGCATGCCCAAGTAACAAAAGAAACTACTCACACTAGCAACAGTTAAATAAAGTCAAAAGTTGCTAATAAGAAGAAAATGTCAAAAATATAGGTGTGAACTCAGTGAGAACTCTGCATGAAATCAACATGCATTCCATAATAGAAAAACTCTCCTAGAATAAGACTAGAGTCCAAGAATGGTACTAAATTCCTAATTGAGAGAGAATTTCATAAATATGGAAAGTCACTAAAAATAGGTAAATAAGTGAAATGGGTTTACTCAAAGAATAAGATGGGTAATGAACACTTCCTTGGGAGAATAATATTCTCACTCAAGTGCACTCTCTAGCCATGAAATTATAATTATCTCCTAAAATTAAGGAATGAAGCGTTTTTCCCCTAAAAAATAGGAATTTTCCTAAAGGTGGTTTATGAGCCCATGGTTTTGTAAAACCATGGTATTACATATAGGCAACCAGAAACTAAAAATATACCTACTATAAATAAACATGTTATAAATAGTAGTCCTCCTAAATAGTAGGAAAAATGGGGGAAAAATGAGTATGTCACTAAGTATGTAGTTGAGCATGTACCCCAACACCCCCCCTGAAACACAACCGGGGTGTGCACAATGATGAGTTCCAACAATATGAATTTGTGATAGGTACTCATGTACAAGTATAGATGCATAACAATTGAACAAAAGTGAGGTAAAAAGGGAAAACCCATTGGGAACAAAATCCCCCTCAAAATATGTTGTTAACAAGAAAAAAATGCTAACATGTTCAACTGCTAAGATGATGTATCCTTCACTCCTCGAAATTTCCTTAATGATACAAATTACTTATGTTTGGTGAAAGGATTTATGAATATGTCTACCACCTTCTCTGAAGATGGACAAAAATACATATCAATTACTCCATCATAAATCTATCCTCGAATAAAGTTCATATGCACCTCTGTGTGCTTGGTCCATTACCTATGAACTAGGTCTCTATAAAGCTTGAGAGTGCTCTTATTATCACACCATATAATTTTCAGATGATGAAAATGAACTCCCAACTCTATAAGAAGGTGCTACAACCAAACACCATGAGTAGTAACATTCACTGCACCTATGCACTATGCCTCTACCGATGATAAAGAAATTATTGATTACTTCTTACTTAACCAACAAATAAGTCATGATCCAAGGTAAAGGAACATCATGAAGTGGAATTTCAATCAGTTTTATTTCCTGCCCAATCTGAGTCTGTGTAACCAACAAGATCTAAGGAAGATCATGTTGCATAGTGTATACCAAAGATGGCAGTCCCCTTGGCATATCTGAGAATCCTCTTTGCTTCCTTCCAGTGAAACTCGTGAGGCTCTTGCATGTTTCTGAAAACTTATCCAACTACATAAGAGATGTCTTATCGAGAGTGTGTAAGGTAGAGAATACTCCCCACCAATTGTCAATATCTAGTACAATCAACCAAAGGTGATGCACCAGCATCCTGTAGTCTAACCCCTGACTGAAAGGGTGTTGGATATGGATTTCAATATGTCATATAAAACATGTCAAGTAGATATTTGGCATACTCACACTGAAACATCTTTATTCATGAATCATTTTGGATCATTTCAAGAACAAGGAAGTAATGTAACAATTCCATATATGTCATAGAAAACCTATCATGCAATGCAGTATTCACTGCAACAATGGAGGAGGTTGAGCTCCCTATGATGAGTAAATCATATGCATATATAACTATCAGTAGAATAGTATATGTGTTCCTCATCATATACACATTGGTATCTTATCTACATCTAAGAAAACCTTTAGAGAGAAGATACAAGTCCATTTTAGCATACCATGCTTGAGGTGCTCGCTTGAGTCTTTACAATGACTTCCTCAACCTGCAAACTAATGATGGATCCAAAACATATCCCTCTAGATGATCCATATATATCTTCTCATTAATATCTCCATGTAATAATTCATTTTTCACATCCATATGGTGTACCTCCCACTTTCTAGTTGTTGCAATAGCTAGAGATAACCGAATGAAATCAATCTTATCAACCGGTGCAAAATTTTCCTCATAGTCAATGCCTTGTACCTGTGAGAAAAATTTAGGTACTAACCAAGCTTTAAAATTTGTAATGTATCCATCATAATCCCTCTTTGTATTTAAAATCCACTTACATCTAACAAGCTTCTTGTTGGAAGGTAGAGGAACCAACTCCCATGTGTTGTTCTCCATCAAGGAATTGTACTCCCCTTTCATAGTTTCCTCCCAATGGGGGTTACCTTCATACTATATATAAGACTAAGAGTCTAATCCAAGTACCATATAAAAAGAAATAGGTATCAAAGGCTTATTGGTAGTAAGTTCTTGTGGAGGCTCCACAAACTAAGATCTGGTTCTTCGTGGATTGGTGGGATCACCCACTCGATCACTTGTTGCCTGAAGGGTTTGTTGTACCCATAGTGGTATATGATATGGACATACAACTTCTTTCTACTGATCAAAAATATCATAGATATCATATTCATATATATGATCATAAATCTGATCTGAATAAGTCTCATGAAGTTCCACAACTAGTGGTGGTGGATATGGAGGTGTGGATTGCTCCATAAGTATCTGTGATAGACCCTCTTCAAACTTAACACTCATTTGAATGAATTAAATATCTGAAGTAGTATCTAATAAAATTTATCCCTTCACTCCCTCTAGATATCCAACAAAAATACACTCCTTACTATGAGCTTCCATAGCTTTCCTCCTATCTGAAGGGATCCTATCCCATGCATGGGAAACGAAAATTATGAAGTGAGTGACTTCTGGTTTCTTCCCACTCCAAGCCTCACATGGAGAGACACCCTTGAAATATTTATGAGGAACTATATTCTCAATGTAGGCTTCACATTTGACAACTTCAACCCATAACTTTGGAGGTAGTTCTCTAGCTTGCAACATACAGTTGGCCATATCTTTCAATGTATTGTTCTTCCTCTCTGATACCCCATTATGTTTTGTGGTATCCCTTGAATCAAGAACCCAAGAATTAGGAGAAGATGAAATGGAAATTAATGCATGACCATTACCTCTTTTCGATGATGGCTTGTTCGATGGCTTATTCCTTGCATTATTCAGAATACAATCCTCAAGGTGATATTTCTCAAGTGATTGTACCATGAGATATATGGTAAGAACTCTCAGGATGGAACCCCCTATCATAGTATGAACACTTGGTCTTCTCCTTCTTTCTCTTTGATTCCTTGGAACTCGAACTCTCATATGTATACTTGTGTTTACCTTCCTTCTTGTTCTTTTGGTCCTTTTTACCCTTGTTCTTATACTTATTTTTCTTTGAACTTCGTTTATTTGTAATCATTTATGGATTTGAGCTCTTGAGTGTCCCTATCTGGATGAGATTTGTCTACTCATGTATAAGGGACTCCATGATCTCTTCCAAGCATGGCATCTGCTGGAATACTGAGAGAGGGGGGTGAATCAGTATGAGTACTTTTTACCACTTTCAATCATAATATATAATCTTCAAATTTATTAGCAGTACATTATTTATGATTGCATTCAATATATTATAGGCATATAACCATAAGCAGTACAATTCAACAATGTCACATCAAATACAAAGTACACTAGAATTTACGTGGAAACCCAAATGGGAGAAAACCACATAATTATTTATTATATATCAAGAATACATTTGTAGGAATCACCAACTTCCAAATTATCCATCACCAACTGGAAGGATGTACCAACCCCCTATTTACAAGATCCAACCTGAAGGAAGCTACAACTCCCTGAATTCTCCAGCTACAAATGGAAGGAGGCTCCAACCTGAAGGAATCTCCAACTCCCTCTATTATTTGGCTCCAACTAGAAGGAGGCTATGACCCCCTGATTTACAATATCCAACCTGAAGGAAGCTCCAACTCCCTGATTTCTCTGGCACCAACTAGAAGGAGACTACAACTTCCTTTCCTCGCCCTATCTTACCACCCTGAAATATAAGTGTAGACTTAAAATGTCACTACCACTGATCAAAATGTAACTGTCATTTTCATCGACCAACCTGCCACTATCACTATCACATCAACCTAAAATTGATGATCAACCAATAATCCAACATGTCACTGTTACTGTCATTTTCATTGTCAATGACATTGATATATCATCAACCAATTGTAATAATATCCACTCACATGGATACCAAAACCATCACCATACCATGTACATCAACCATGTACCAGAACCTATACCATACCATGTACATCAACCTATACCATACCATGTACATCAACCTGTACCATACCAAGTACAAAAACCATCAACTTGTACCATATCATGCATCAACCATGTACCATACCATGTACATTAACCTGTAACATAATATATGCCAAGTGTAGGTACCATAACATCATTTATCAACCATATACCTCAATCATATACCAACACCATGCACCATGTACCAAGCATCAACTATGTACCAAATGATGTGCCTCAACCAAGCACCAAATAATGGGCCTCATACATATGCCACCATATACTAAATGTATACATCAACCATGTACCAATATCACAAATATGTGTATATGACATATACCAAATCAAATACAAAGGTACCATAACATTACTTAATCATGTAGCCAAGATGTACCTCAAACCATGTTCCTCAAGCATGTTCCAACATCCATAAAAGATGCACCAAGAGATACCATCAAACATGTGCCATATCACTCATGGTATTCCTCAAGCATATACCATACAAAAAACCATATGCCAAGTATCCAAGATGTGCCTCAAGGAATATACCAAAACTCATAAAGACATGCCTCAAGCATGTACATAAAACATGTGCCATAACCTCATCAAGAAGTGCCTCAAACATGCATTAATATCACCATGAAATGTACCTCATACATGTACCAAGAGTATGCCTTACACCATGCACATAATATCTTACTCAAGCATGTACCAATTTCTCAACAAGATACCAAAACCATACCTCAAACATACACCATAACATCACCAACATGTAACCTTCAAAACATGCACATAGACATACCTTTACACCTATAGATGACCGAATACAAGATGTCAGACCTGTAGCTCTTCCTTATCCTTGGCTACCTGGCACTAGCATCCTTCCTCAATTCTGTCTTAGCCTCATGGGACCAAGTTGAGTGTCATGTGGTGCCTCACATGACAGGCACTAAGCAACCTGCGGAGGTGCCTCGCAGGGTGCTAGTAGTCTGACCCATAGGGGTAAGACAAACTAGGTTTTATCATAAAACCATCGCTCTCCTCTGCAATCCTAAAACTTTCACCTTCTCACTTTCTTCGCTCCCTCAAACTTGCTACCTTATATTCGCAAAATAGCTCAAGTGTGCTCACATAGAAGATATTCAATAAAGTTGTGTATGTAAGAATGAGAGGCTTCTTGTTGTGTATTTATACCTTTTCAAAGTAAATTATTTCATTAACTTTAGAGCTTCTTGTTACAACCACTTTTCCCTTTAGTTAATGACTTTTAATTGTTTAGGGGCTTATTAACCATTCTTCGAGGCTTCCAACTTCATGAATGCATAACTCCTCAACATGAGGAATTACGTGACGTTCCACCTACCGTTGTAAGCGGTATGATGAGGAATATACATCTATGAGTGTGTTACATGCATTTACACCATCCTTCATGTCCTTATTCCTAAAACAACTTTGGGCTTCATGACAACACCTTTGAGTCTTCTTGTAGACTTCTTCAAAGCATCTTCCTGTGAGGGCCATGCTTAGAGCTACCCCATAAGGGGACCACTTTTGAGATTTCTCCAAATACACCAATCACATCTATTGACATCACTGACAACTACTTATGTTGACATCAATGAAAACCAACTATCCATCAACATCAATAACAACCAATTATTCAACAACATATTCCATGTATACCCCATATCTAACCTGGTAGTATGAAAAGAAGAAGTGTAGACAGAATACTCTAGTCCTAGTTTGGTTAGAATTGAAAATATTAATTGTTCATATTTATTATCAATTCCACAGGCCCTAACATGAGAAATCAAAGTTTAAAAATTACATAAATAGTCCTTTAGGGTCTCGAAATCTCTTGGATTCAATGCATGTAGATCATTATTCAGTTGATGACCTCTTAGGTTGTCATGTTTGCATAGAAAATACTTCAACTTTGTCCAAACATCATTAGGAGTCTTGCAAGTATCGACATGCAAGAGGAGATATGGAGAGATGCTCAAGCACAATGTCTCGTAGGCTTCATCCATTATGTTGAAGTATTTTGATTTATCTATGGTTGAAGTGGCTCGATTTGAGTTCCCATGGTGACCCTATACAAACCCTTTCTATGAAGTAGAAGTTGTATCTTGGGCTTCCTCTCAAAGTAGTTGAAGGGTGTCAATATCACTGAAGAAGATGGATGATCAATAGTTCTATGTGGGATATCCAATATGATATATAAACCTGCAATAAAAGTGAATACTCCCTCACAATAATGGGTCTAATACCATGTATAATTAAACCACACTCCAAGACCTAATTGTGAGTAGGAAATACTACACTAGTTAATTGTAAAAGAAAGAGAAGAGAGAGAGAGAAATAGAATCAATCTTCACACATAAGAGAATAAGAAACCAACTCGAATAAACTTTTATTAATCCTTGATCATGAGTACAATATATAGGACTCTCCACAAGAGGAGTAAAGTGCACTAGGTTGGGGTTTCCATGTGCATGCTTAAGTAACAAAAGCAACCACTCACACTAGCAACAGTTAACTAAAGTCAAAAGTTGCTAATAATAATAAAAAGGTAAAAAATATAGGTGTGAACTTAGTGAGAACTCTACATGAAGTCAACATGCATTCCATAATTGAAAAACTCTCCTAGAATAAGACTAGAGTCCAAGAATGGTACTAAATTCCTAATTGAGAGAAAATTTCATAAATATGGAAAGTCGCTAAAAATAGGTAAATAAGTGAAATGGATTGACTCCAAGAATAATATGGGTAATGCGCACTTCCTTAGGAGAATAATATTCTCACTCAAGTAATATCTCTAGACATGAAATAGGAATTATTTCCTAAAATCAAGGAAATAGGAATGATCTCCTAAAATTAAGGAATGAAGCGCTCTTCCCCTAAAAAATAGGAATTTTCCTAATGGTGGTTTATGAGCCCATGGTTTTGGAAACCCATGGTATTACATATAGGTAGCCACTGGCTAAAAATAGACCTGTTATAAATAGACATGCTATAAATAGATTTCCTCCTAAATAGTAGGAAAAATGGAAAAAATGATTATGTCGCCAAGTATGTAGTTGAGGATGTACCCTAATAGTTTGGAACATGTATTCTGCAGTATTCAACTAATTTTTCAATATTTCATTCTCTTTCTTCAAGGAAGCATATTTGCGTGAAAAAAAATTCACCTCCTTCACAAGATCATCGACAAGATTGGTTTTGTCGCTAAAATCATCCACCAAATCTTGAAAAATGGTTTCCATTGTATGTTCAAGGTCAAGAATTTTCCTAGATTTTTCATCAAACTGCTGCAAAATACTGGTTTGAAAGTGGGAAACCTCATCTTCCAACTGGGCATGGGCTATCTTCGGGTCACTTCTCAGGCGTTGATTTTCAATTTGCAACTGTGCAACAATATTCTGCTATCTGACTGCTCTGAATCTGTCTCAACAAACACTTCATACTGCTCAAAAGATGGTTCTCTGATCTGTAGTGTCTATGACATGGAATCCCCATGTTCAACATACATATTTATTGGGAGTCTCCAAGCCGGATGGCTTGAAAAAATACCCACTCTGATGCAGAGTAGTATTCCTCTTCATCTGTAGACTCATCATCTTTCTGAACTCTGACTTATTCCTTTGTGATTGTGGATTGATCTCATACTACAATCCATGAAAGTAAAATCTCTTGTGCCTTTTATTTATTCATCAGTTCTTCTTTTCTTTCTTGTACTACTGCAGATCCTGCGATCTCTAGGACCTGGTCTTTAGTCAGTTGTTCTTGTTTTATTTTCCATACTTCTTATATCTTGTAACATCCCCGACCATCGACTCATGTCGGGTAATGCTAACCAAACAACCTTAAACTTGCCTTTACTTCTATGATACCATTCCTATGACATTCTCGGCCTTAAACAATAGGCCAGGCCATGCCACCGAGTAACTTTGAGGAAATAATCACATATAAAAATTAGCTGGAAGATAGACATAACATCTGGTATCCACACTTATAAATATATATCTATCTAATGCAATTAAATAGAAGCAACATTTAACACATGCATACAACATATATATACAGGCATTACTCATTAATTATAATGAAAATACAAATACATAGTATACAGTGAACACATAATTGGTACTTATATTTTAATAGATGACCATTAACTGCGTGTAGACGTTCCATGAACCTCCGAGCCTTAGACCATGCTCCTCATCACACTCAGTAGTGGGTCACCCATGAGCTGGGACTAAACTCCATCATGCAAGGTAATTCTAGGCTTGGAAAGGACGACAAGGAAGTTGCACAGAACAACAGGAAGGATATTTTATCCAAGGAGCCACTTACGCCCACAACCCACAGACTCATATTCCCCACACACCTGCTCCACCCCAGGAGGGTACACCGTCACTAATACAATTCCATCAGTTACTACACCTTTCTTACCTTGGGCTTCAGCAACAAGTTGGATCAGAAGTCTCAGAGTATTGTAGCTGCTATGGGACTCCCTTCTAGGAGAACTCACTTCCCAGCAAACTCTCTCGCCTGGGAGAGTTTCTCACAAGCCTGACAACCTACTTCTTCAATTCAGCTCCTAAGAAACAAGGCAACAACATTTAGTTTCACACGGGTGATGACATCAATAGAAAACAGTTATGGACACCAAAAATGGCAACATCCAAATGATAAGACACAACACAGCTCATGTGAATACAATTGCGTCGGGCTTCACAGGAGAAACAGAGGATAACCCAAGTATGACTGCAGGATTCCAAAGGTGCATACTAGATATAGAGGTGATGGTGATGGAGAATTGGTTCAATGCATGAATCCCTGGTCAATCGGGAATGGTGACAGACTTCCATAGAATCGTAAGGGTCGTGAGGAAACTCCAAATTGGTCCCAGATGCAAGGATGGGGAGCAATGCCAGAATGGAAAGTGAACCCCTAATGAGCTATCTTTCCCTACTATAAACTACATGCGCCCAGGTTGACACATGTCTTCCTGAAGCTTCTTGAGTTCCACTTAGCACTTGTTCCCCTTTTCCCAAGAACTTAGGACAACACGGCTTATGTAAAGCATAGACTTTGGGAAATAATAATAAAATATTATTCCCTTAGAGGTAATCCCTCTATCTCATCCCCTATTCCTAGACGCTTATCCCCCTCCCTTACCCTACCTAGTGGAGCTTAGTCCCCCATAACTCTTTCTTCGTGTTTGGTCTACACACAGCAGTGAAATTTTATTAATGATGCAAGTATTTACATATACAAAATTAGGCTCATTAGCCTTAACATCTGGCTCACCATCCTGATAAACACATAATCTTACCATCTTATAATTTCTTGTCTCACCATCCTAGAAAACATGTTTACAATTCATAAATAAAACTAAGGATCATCCTTGGGGATATTACAATCCCCTCCCCTTATTTTTGCATTGTCCTTAGTGCAACTTATTTACACAACAACAGCAAGATTTCCAAAATATTCAAAAAGATGTGGGTACTCTGGTTGCATAGCATCTTCATGCTCCCATGTTGCGTCCTCAAGACCGTACCAATTCCACTATACGTTTACAATCCCTATGGCTTGATTTTGGAGCTACTTGCTTTTCTGGTCCAGTATATGCACTGGATGCACCTGCAAGATGCCTTCTTGCTCCACCTGAATCACATTCCAATCAATAACGTGATTAGCATCAGGTATATATTTCTTAAGAAATGAAACATGAAACACATTATGTACAGTCATGATTGCAGGCAATGCAAGCATATATGCAACTGGTCCAATCCTTTCTAGGATTTCAAATGACCCACAATATCTGGCTACCAACTTGGAANCATCAGGTATATATTTCTTAAGAAATGAAACATGAAACACATTATGTACAGTCATGATTGCAGGCAATGCAAGCATATATGCAACTGGTCCAATCCTTTCTAGGATTTCAAATGACCCACAATATCTGGCTACCAACTTGGAACAGTTTCCCAGCTTCAGGGAACTTTTGTTGGCTTTCACTTTCAAGTAAACATGATCACCCACTTTAAACTCCATGTGGGTTATGTTCTTATCAGCATAAATTTTCTACCTGTCTCAGGAAACCTTCAAATTCTGATTAATTTTCAACATTTTCTCTTCCATTTCCTTGAGCAACTATGGCCCAAACACTGCCCTATCATCTGGGTTATCTCAGCTTACTAGGGTGTTTCACTTTCTACCATAAAGTGATTCAAACGAGCTCATCTTCAATGATGCTTGATACCAATTGTTGTAGGCAAATTCTACCAAGTGTAGGCAGTCTTCCCATTTTGATGGTTTGTCCATCACATACATCCTTAGCATGTCATCTATCACTTGGTTCACCCTTTCAGTTTTCACATCAAACTCAGGATGATAGGCTATGTTGAAGTTTAGATTCATTTTGAACCCTTTCAATAGCCCTTTCCAGAACTTTGAGGTGAATTTTGGGTCTCTGTCAGACACAATTGTCTTGGGAATACTATGCAAACGTGCTACTTCCTTCATATAGATATCAACAACATTAGTTTCCTTGTGAGTATTTTTCAATGGAATAAAATGGGCAAGTTTCGTAAGCTTATCCACCACCACCATGATGGAATCATGTTTCTTGTCATTTCTGCGCAATCCTATGATGAAATCCATTGTCACCACTTCCCACTTCCACTTAGGAATGGCCAATGGTTGTAGCAACCCAACTGAGTGCCTATGCTCAATCTTGACCTTTTGAAATTCTAACCATTTAGCTATGTACTCTGCAATTTCCTTCTTTATTCTTGGCCAAAAGTAATGGATCTTGACTGCCGCCATTGTTTTCTTATATCCAGGGTACCCAGCATAAGGCACATTATGCATTTCTTTCAAGATCATAATTCTCAACTCCTGGAAATTAGGTACATAAATTTTGTTTTTGTACAAGAGTGTTCCATCAGCTTCCAATTTATAATCTTCCACTCTCTGTAGCATCTTACCTTGTTGTAGCTTTGCCACCAATTCCATGTACTACAAATCTGCATTTGTAGCTTCCTAAATTTTTCCTTTAATATCAGTTCGATACATGTTAATGGTCATAGCATGTAGTTCATGCACTCTTCTACTGAGTGCATCAGCCACTTTGTTCTCCTTTACTTTGATATGCTTGATATCAAAGTCGTACTCACAAAGGAATTCCAACCATATACTCTGCCTAGCATTCAAGGTTGGTTGATCAAACAAATACTTCAGACCGTTATGGTCTATCGTCAGTTCAAACCTCCTTCCCATGAGGTAGTGCCTCCATTTCTTCAGGGCGTTCACTATGGATGCCAACTCCAAATCATGAGTTGCATAGTTCTTTTCATGATCCTTCAGCTTTCTGGATTCATAACATACCACAAACCCATTACTGAGGACTCCTCCTAGTCCTTCTTTGCATGCGTCTGTACACACTAAAAAATCTTCATTCGGATCTGCAATCCTCAGGATTGGAGCACTGGTTAATAGTTGCTTCAATTGCTGGAATCTTCTCTCACATTCTTTTGTCCATTGAAATTTATTCTCCTTCCTTTGCAAGGAAGTGATGGGGTGAGATATCCTTGAGAACCCTGTAATAAACCTTCTATAATAGCTAGCTAGACCCATAAAGGATCTGAATTCTATCACATTCTTCGGTGCTGACCATTCTCTAATAACTTTTATCTTCTCAGGATCCATGACTATCCCATCCTTTGAAATGATATGTCCCAAATAATGGATCTATTTTTGATAAAATGAGAACTTGCTCAATTTGGCATACAGTTGGTTCTCTCTTAACACATGCAACACCATCCTCAAATTATGTTCATGCTCTTCCTCCAACTTGGAATACACCAGGATGTCATCCAAAAAGACAATGACAAACTTGTCTATATATTCTTTGAATAGACCATTCATTAGGCACATGAAAACAACAGGTGCATTTGATAACCCAAATGGCACCACTGTGAATTCATAATGACCATACCTTGTTCTGAAGGATTTCTTGTTGATGTCTTCATCCTTTATCCTTACCTTATGGCACCCTGACTTGAGATCTATTTTTGAAAATATCTTGGCATCCTTCAACTGATCGAAGAGATCATTGATCCTTGGCAAGGGATACTTGTTCTTTATAGTAACTTTATTCAACTATCTGAAATCGATGCACAATATCAATGTCCCATCTTTCTTATTTACGAACAAGACTGGGGCACCCCAAGGTGACACACTTGGGTGTATATACCCCTTCTTCAGAAGTTCCTCAAGCTGCATTTGCAACCCCTTCAGCTCTAGTGTACTCATTCTATAGGGAGTCTTTAACACTGGGGATGCTCCAGGCGTCAAATTTATAGAGAAATCAATATCTCTCTTTGGAGGTATTCTTCGTACCTCCTTGAACACATCTTCAAAATCCTCTAGGATTGCATAGTCCTATGGAATTCACACCTTATCCTTACATGCTTCCTCCATATGAGCTACAAATAATTGACAACATTTTCTGTAGCATTTCTTCAGCTACATTGCTGAAATTTCTCTAATAGCAACTACCCTGGTAATTCCTTGGACTTATATTTATTTTCCTTCCTCATCTGAGCAAGTGAACACCTTGTTACGACAGTCTAAGATGGCATGGTGCTAGTCCAACAATCCATCCCATCTATACAGTCATGGGATCCTAAAGGTAATATTTCCAATTCAACCCTTATGCTCAGTCCATTCATGTCCATTGGACAGGACTTAACCAACTCAACAACCTTTCTCTTGGATCCAGCTGCACTAACCAATATTTTCCATGCTTGTCTTGGAAAATGAAAACTTTCCACCATTCTAGGATCTATATAACTATGACTATCTCCTGAATCAATTAAAATAGTAATGGTGTGGTTGTTGATCATACCTTCCACTTCAATCATGTGTCATTGAAACTCATCTTGCTTGTTGTCCAAGGTTGCATAATTCCTTGGTACTCTTCTGCCCATGTCCTCCATTGTTTTTGCTTGCTGAACATTGTGAACAGATCTCACCTTATCCTTTCTGTGAGGACAATATCTATACATATGATCTCCTTTACAGCCCCAACATTCCATAGGTGGTTGTCTTGGCATTTTCCCACCTATTTCATCCTTCCTAGGCTCTCTAAAACTCGGTTGTCCTTGAGGAATATTCCTAAAAAATGGTGGATTGTTTCCCTTCTGCCTCTACTCCTTCTTAAACTTCTTCTTGTCTTCCCAATATTTTTGGAAAGTAGGCTTTTCTTTTTGCTGATCATATAAGCATTTTTCTCTCCTTATAGTTTCTTCCATAGTTTTTGAGTCATCATACTAGATCTTGTCACTGATGGAAGATGGTAGTCCACTCGAATACCTTTGAATTTTGATTGCCTCGTCCTTGATGAAGGGGACATATTTCAACAACTCCAAGAATAGTATTTCATACTCATCAATGGACATACTTCCCAGCTTGAGTTTGAAGAACTCTTTCATTTTCTTGTCATAATACCTCTTGTTTAAGTACTTCTTTTCAAAATGTCTCTTGAATTCCCTCCATGTAACATTCTTCTCTCTGACGTGTTGTACTTGCACAAGTTGATCCCACCATATGGATTCCTTTCCTTTAAGTTGGTAAATAGAAATTCTTCCCTCTGCATGAGACGAATAGTTTTGTAGCTGGAAATATTTCCTCATCCCCAGTAGCCATGTCTCAGCATATTCATCTTTCTTGTGTTCTCCGTCAAAAATAGGAGGCTTGATTTTATTCATTTCACCCTTCAGTTCATCCACTTCTAATTTCCTTTGATTTTTTGTAGGAGATGGACTTGAACTGTTGTGTGCTCTCTTGTTGGAATGTTTCGGCGAGTGACGATGATGCATGCTAACACTTCTTGATCTTCCTTTCTTCTTAGGGGTCTCATGACTCCATGTTTTGCTTGAGCCACTCTCCTTATCCAACTTTCTTTCGATTCTTTCCAGGATTCGCATCAGCTTTATGTTGAATTCTCCTTGTTTCTCCCTGGATTTTATGATCTTTTTTTTATCTGCTCTGTGATTATGGACATCTTTCTGCAATTTTTCAATAATTTTTATCATGTTACCTTCTTTATCTATTTCTTCTCCATTCCCATTGGAGTTTGTTCCTTCAACTCCCAAATGGACATCCCTTCCTCTTGCTTCATTCTCCAAACTATAAACATCTTGTGTCTCCTCCATTCCTCTTCACTATGCAACAATTCAGTTCAGTTCCATCAATTGTTAAATCTGCAAAATGTACAGTCAACCAAATTTTTTTCATGCTATTAGTATTTAATAATTTTCTCTAGGACTTAGACAATCTTGTTCAACAGAAAGAATATCAGAATCCATTTTCAGTGGGTTTGCGTCAATCAAGAATCCCCACGATTCTATTTATAAGCCTCTTATATTCTGCAAGAATTCATCATTCGACGCTAGCCCCTTCTTCCTCAGTCCTTGGTTTTCCTGTGACCACGACTGGGATCGAGTGATAATGATTTGGGCACTTGTCTGAAGTGTTGAAACTTTGGGCTCCAGAGCTTCGGATGTTCCCCTTTTTTTTGTGCGTCACCACATTACAACAAATCTCTCGGAGTTCTAGATTGATGAAATCACAAAGTAGGGTGGATCACAGTCCACAACTACCCAACATCCAACAACTGACACCCACTATGGAACTTTAGGCATCTGAGCTCTAGGACTTTAGAGCTTCAGGACTTTTGAGGATTTCACATCTGCACACCCCCAACCCCCCAAACCGTTAATATATGAACACTTCCATGTCACCTTTGGTGACATCATTACGTCTCTTCACCTTGATGTTGTGAAACTTTTGAAAGTTCTTCCTTTCGTTCCCTTATGAACCATTCATCTAGAGTGTCAAGTCTTCGGACTTCACAACTAGCGCCACGCATCCACTAGGACCCATGGTTTCTGTACTTGAACTAAGATACTGAATAGTCACATCACTTAATGCCTTTCAAATTGTGGGGGCATAAATCCATGATTTGGAGTAACCTGTCTTTCGTCCTGCAATTCCTCTGATGCTGACACGTAACCCCCCGGTAAAACCATGGTTTGGATTGCAGGACCACCCTAGTAAATTATCTCCCTTGCAATTTGGGTCCCCTCAATTCCTCCTGGTCGTCGATCTTGATGTATCGTGATCAACACTAGTTTGGGCCCGTTGACCTTTAACTATGTTCTCCAACCTCAGGGCCCACATAGTACAGTTGTCAACATTCTAGGTGGGGGCACGTGGCAAGTATAGGAGAGGTCCATGTTACCTCTAGGTGATGTCATCATGACTCACTGCTTTGGCTCTTTGGGCTTCGAGAGTTTCAACCTATCCAAACTCGCTTTCTCCCGAAATGCTTTCACCCAAAGTCGACGATCTGTCGACACGTGTCTCCCATAGATCGACGGCTACAAATCACTTCGGCTCTTCGAGCTTCGGGAGTTTCAACCTCTCCACACTCATTTTCTCTTGAAGTGATTTCACCCAAAGTCCATGGATTTCCTCCATGTATCCTCTCTCTCATATTGACGACAAAAATGGACTTCATTACTCCCCGGATTTCCAAAGGAACTCGTGGCTAACCACCTAGAAAATTTTCCAGATCTGACAGTCTAGGGTGACTCTATTTCCTCCCAAAGAAATCCAAGTCATTAACTCATTAAACCTTGAGAGTTTTGTTGACGGGCGAAATCGATCGTCCGTCAACTGAGAGAGTGGAACCGGTCCGGGGTTGTCTAAATAACCCAAGCCATTTGGAATGGACCACCCTGACGAGTTTAACGGCTCCGTTGGCCGCTCCAAGGTCTCCTAAGAAAACCAAAGAGAAAAGATTATCTGAGCTAAGTGATCTACCTAAACTAAATAAAACAAACTAACTATGATTAAATACAAGAAACTAACTAAAATAAAGGAAACTAGAAACTAATAAAACGTAAAAATGAACTAATATACTAAATACAGACTATTCTAACTATTCTATCTACAAACTACTAATTACACTTATAATAACTCAAATCAACTATCTAATTATCAGCTATGATGTTTCTTATTCACAAATGTACAATATAAACAACCAACAGATTTAATTAAAACCTGCAAAACTCATGTATTCGCTACCTTAGGACAGCCAAGGATAACTTTTTTTTATTTTTATATTTTATGAAAAGGAAATAAACATTACTGAAATTAAACAATCTAATATAATTACTGAAATTGAACAATCTAATATAAATCTAACTTTGATTACATCTATATTAAACTACTTAATCGAAACAGTAAACAACTAACTAATTGACCTGGAAACGCTCCAAGTCTGCCCTATGTAAGATGGCTTCTTAAGCTGGTTGGAGGAAGAAATTCACACCATTTAGTCCTTAAAAGCTTCTCGCAAACGATCATCTATGCTGCTTCTTGAAGTATGTTACAGGACAAACCAGACATAAAAGAAATCATAACAATTTTCTGATTATAAATTCCTGCAAAAGGAAAACCTATTATGCAGCAAACTCATATATAACAATTCAATTTATGAAGAAGACAAAGCTATGATTCACAAACTGAATCACCAATTGTTATGCCTTTTATCTATTTGGAAGAAACAAGATATAGATGACAGTAATCAAATTATATCATTTGAATTTGGTTTAGAAAGCAAAGTAATACTAAACCATAAACAGAATGATATACAAAACTTGAAACACAATGTTGATATATTGAAAAGAAAAAGCTATGACAAAACATCAATTCTGCTCCAGTTTGTATCAGAATTCTATATCCTTGTTCTCCCACAACTGAGGATGATGATTATTACAAAAATCATAGGTTTATATAGGTCTCTCACAAGGTAAAACATCCTTGTGAATAATAGCAAACAATTTTATACAATCTGGGAATAATCCCAAAATCCCTTAAACTAAGTAACTAAAAATGCAGGTGAAATCCTTAAGATATCCTCCAACTGCTCCTCATATCTATTGCCAATTCGAATTTGCCTGCAATAGACACAAAAATCAAGTTAGAAGAATATTTTATTAAGAAAACAATAAAATTTTGACTTTACAGACTTAGCTACAGAATCATCTGATTCTGTAGCTAATCAAGAATAGCAAATAGAACCAAATATAATTAAATCAAATCAAATCCAAAACGAATTACTAAGGATTCAATTATCCTTTAAATTAAACTAAATCGAAAAGAATGTAATCGGGACAGGGTAAAAATGCTTTGTTTTTCCAATTGACATAAAATCGGATCAAATCTTAACAAGACTGTTTCATACACGCAATCAATGGCTAACCAAAATGTATGAAATACAAAACAATCATTATTGATTTGCATAGGATTCACATCGTTTAATCAATTGCCAATATAGAAAAACGATCATGATAAAACATGCATAACTTTATCCATAGAATCCAGCCACAGTTCTCGTTTGCTGAGTCTCAAACAGTTCATAGGTATGACCGAAATTATGGTCGTAACTGTCATTGACTAGTTATAATCACAACAACAAATTGATATCATTCATTTAAAAGCACGATATATAAATTTCTTCAATTGTAATCGGTTGAAATCATGCTTCATAAATATCGACTCAACAATCTTCATGTTTGATCATCTCATAGTCAACAGACAGGGTCTCAACAGAATCAACAAAATCCATAATACAAGCCGGGCATATAACTGAAATGGATATGACTGAATTTATAGACACAAATCGTAAGACTTGATACGATCAATTCATTACTCAAATCACAATCAAACAATATATTTGTTACCCTCGAAATGCAATTCAAATCGTAACAGCCACTATTGTTATCCATTCGAAATTTGATTATGTAACACATGATATACGAATTGGTCCTAACATAGAATATACAATCAGTACAGCTGACCAGTTTGCCCATCATATCCCACAAGATATAACCAAATCGAACAGAGATATGGTTTGTATTTCAAAAATAGAAAAGGTATCAAATAACAGAGTATTCAAATCAACTCATGATCCATCAAATTAAATCTAAACAAAACCAATCCAAGAATCAATAATCAAAATTTATATACAACAAATGCATGACAGAGCAGGTCAACAATGTATACAGAGTTCGTGATCATGCCATATAAATGAGTGAAAATTTACCAGCAAGATTGTTGAGGCTAAGCCAATTTGGAATTGACGATTGTCGTGGCTAACTCGACATTCTTGAACAGAATTGAACCAGTTGTTCGTTGCTTTTTGTCAGAGGGTTCCATCTTCGCGTTATGACCAGTGAGCTTTGCCACTTGGTTTTCCAACTCATGGATTCTAGATTGCAACATAGGCACATCCAAATAGTACCTCTCCAACCACAATCCACATTGATCGCAAGGTGGAGCAGCAGGTTGAACAGTCGAGGGTTTCGATGATTCACCAAGGGCTTCTTGAGGTAGTTTAATACCAGGAAAATTAGGATCATCCCACAGACAGGGTGGCAAATTCTTGACAAAGTCGTGAGGAGGTTTGTTACACAAGCCTTTCGAGTAAGGATACTCATCGGCAAGAAAACGTTCAACTTTTGAATCAGAGTCTTCGCTGACCACGATAGGCTCTAATTTAGCAGGGGGTTTAGGCTTATTTCTCGCCATGTGAGATATTAACCTTGCATTTTTCTTACCTTTCAAATTAGCACCAGTCTTAGGTTTCGGCTTTTTGGTTGCGGGCTCATTAACTTCAACCTGTTTAGTCTCAGCCATAGGCAAATTCGTAGGTGAGTCGGGTAGGGGTTTGGGCAGCAAAACGCTATAAGGCACAAGGGGAATAGGCTGGGTTTTGGTTATCATAGGCTTATCAACTTGTGGAGGGTCCGATTCTTCGAAGCCATTACGACTAAGGAAATCAGCCCAACAATCACGACGTAACCCTAACTCGTAAACCACTATCATTTTAATCAACCCCAAATGGAAGAGGCTGGTGTCGGCTTGGTTGTGCTTGTACCTTTTAGCCATTTTGAACAAACTTCTATGCAGATAATGTGGCATACTGAGTTCGAAACCCATAAAAACCATCAATAGACGAAGGTGAAACAAGAAAATGAACCCGTACCTTCCCTCACAAGTAATGAATTGCTTGATTATCATTAAGAGATCATACCAGCGTGGTTTCAACATTTTTGCAGGTAAGCCTTTGTCGCAGGATTTCACCGCTCGAGACTGGAATAACAATGTCCATGGGACATCATCTACCTTGCAGCTTTTGGACCACTTATGTCCCGTAACAGGCAGGCTAGTTGCCGAGCTGAGAAATTGTTCAGTGATTTCAAGCTGGACATCTCCAACTTTGGCTCGGCAGCCATCGAATGATAATGCGAATTGTCGAGCCACGATAGGATTGTAACCATCGAACTTCTTTATAAATGGGAGCCACCCAAAATTTTCCAGGTCGCTATAAGCACCATCAAACATCAATAACGCTTGACACCCATTGGGCTCGGCCCTCACGACAGGAGACATTACTTTTGTTCATGATAGGGTTCAGTTTACACCACACAACACAAAGGAGTAAAAATGATAGGGTTTAACAGCTTCAGCGCTCAAAGAGGCAAGGATTAACTGCATGCGTGCGAAGGTGGTGGGAGAACCACCGCCATGTAGTGTATTAATTACTGAGTATAGTGTTGTTCCATCAGTAATCAACACATTAATCGGCCAACTCAAATCGGTGTACAACCATATCAACGTGCCATCCATACAACGCAGCACCAACACCATACGTTATATTTATGCACCAAGTGTACAATTCAATGAACTCCAACATTAACCAACGATCCATCATGTCAATCAAAACGTTTTAAACCAATGTTAATTCAATCGTGCCAATGTATAGTTTGAAACCTTGATTGTTCAATCAAATTTGCAAAACAATGCGCCAAGCATTGATTCAAACTATAAAATTGAAACCCAAAAGATTAATCAATGCGCCTTTGTGAAACTCAAACCAATGTTATTTCATATCAAATCAAACTTATAATATTTGTTGCACATTCATATGTTTATATTCCAAAGTTTTTTAGAACATTGCAGCCAAAAATCTCATATAATCAATAAGTCAAGAGCTCATAGCAAGAAGGATCAAAGCCTATAAGACCAAAATCAATCATGACTTTTATAGGATCAAAGGTAACCAGTAAATCTTCATACTCAATGGCTCATTAATCAAATCGATTCGAATGTGCGAGCAAGGTAAGAGTAGGTCAAAGGACATAAGTTTGAAAGAATCTTTTGCTGTCATGTGATAAACCAATGGTCAAGTGTCTTTCAGAAAAATCAATAAAAGACGACGACAGTCTAAACAACGAAAGAGGCGTTTTCACACTTTCAATTGTGAAAACTGAAACGAAACCAAATTGCAATTGTCGCAAAAATGAAACAAATGTCTAGTTGCACAATGTGACGATGATTTATCGTTTAGAAGACAAGAGGTGTAGGCAGCTTTTTTTTAGAGCAATTAAAAAAATGAGTTGGCTGCCAACAATGGCGACATGCTGGGAGAAGCAGTTATCTCTGTCAAAAGAAATGAATTCAGATCAGGACAGCAAAGAAAAAATCGACTTAAAACAACAACCAGAAAATCGTACTAGCATCATCATCAATTATCTTTTTCAGCGATGTTTCAAAAGATGCAAACCAAAAACAATCTTCAAGATCAGCAAGTCATGATTTTTATGATAAAATCTTCAATACTGTTGGCATGGCCACTGCTGCCAGCAGGCGTCCATAGCCTCGACAGGGTTGCCATTTAACCCACTCGGACATCTTTATCCTGTCAAGAAGTTCTAGATTAGAATAAAGGACATTTAAAAGAGGTTTCTTATAATTTTACAGATTTTCATTTACCCGACATTGCTTCACTGCCAGCAGGCTTGTTCAGTACCCCGATGAAGTTGTCTTGGCGCCATGCTTGCATTTACCCGCTGCCAGCGGACCTGTTCAGTATCCCGGCGGGTTTACAAACACTTCCCACAGCTCTTATTAATATTTTTATTTTTCTTTTATGGATAGCTGAGCGGGGTGACGCTGAAAAATCTTGTCGTTTTATCATATTTTTAGACCTCATCAGGATTTTTTAGCACCGTCCTTTATCCAGCACCAGACATGTTTTATTTCTAAAACAACTCACTTTGACAGGGAGACATCCTTTTGAGTCATTCCTTTACAGAAAAGGGACAGCGTAAAAAGATAAAGATGATCATGACAAACTTTACTTAGAGATTGAAATAGTAAACTTCTTTCAAACAACATTTTCCAATATCATTTTCAGAAATATATCACTGATGTTCGTACAGTCTTCCAGAAGTTATTTCAACGAAGAAATTTTCTTATGGTCTTTGTCTAGAATGGCTCAGTGCATAGGCATGCATATGTTTCAAAACACGCAAAACTGATCAATCAAATCAAAATCAAAACGAAAATAAAGCAAAAAGAAATATTTACATAATATACAAGGACAAAAATCAGGCAAAGTATCTTTTCAGGGCTTGTCCATTCACCGGATAGGTGTCAAGCTGCCCTTCAAGACTCTGCAAACAAAAAGAACTAGGACCCGACTTTTCAGCAATCAAAAATGGTCCAAGCCACAAATTTTGAAATTTAGTGTGTTCACCCTTCCCTTCGTGTGGTTTGTCCCACTTCAAGACGAGATCGCCTACTTCAAAATTCCTATCAGAAGCAGAATTAGAATCGAACCAGCTTTTAATCAGTTGTTGATGTTGATCTAGTTTACGCTTGGCTTGAGTTCTTACTTATTCTAACTTCATCAAAGCGTTAATACGGCTTTCTAAAGGGGGACATTCTTCTTCTTGAACTTTTTGTGACAATTGGAGCGAAGGAAGAAGAATATGAGGTGGCAGAATGGCTTCTTTGCCATAAACGAGGAAAAAGGGGGAATTACCTATAGCAGCTTTGGGTGTTACCCTATCAGCCCACAGTGCATTCAGCAGTGCATTGTGCCAGTTCTTGTGATTTTCAGCCACGGTTCTCTTGATAATCTTGATCAAGTTCTTGTTGGTTGATTCTGCTAAGCCGTTACCCTGGGGGTAGTAACTCGCAGAATACTTAAGCTTTATTCATTTTTCTAAGGTGACTCACTCATTTCAAGAGAAGAAAAGTATGAAGCGTTATCAAAGACTAAACAATCAGGGATGCCAAAACGAGTGATGATATTCGAGTTCAGAAAAGCGATCACCTGACTTGTGTTAACAGTTTTTAGCGCGGCGGCTTCAGACCATCGAGTAAAGTAATCAGTGGCTGTCACAATATACTTGTGTTGTTGTGAGGATGGAGGGTTAATAGGACCAATGATATCAAGGCCCCATTGCTGGAAAGGAGAATCGACTGTAACGGGCTGCAAGGGGAAGGCTGGTTTTTGCAATCGCCCTGACGCTTTTTGACAAATGATACATTTACGGCATAAGGCATGGGCGTCTCTAAAAAGTGTAGGCCAGTAATAACCGGCTCTTAAGACTTTATGAGCAATGGTATCGCCACCGAAGTGACCACCAGCTTCTCCTGCATGCAATTCGAACAAAACTTTCTCTGCTTCGTCCTTTTCAAGACAACGCATCAGTACGCCGTCAAAATTTTGACGAAACAGTATACCATTAATTAGATGAAAGGAGGCAGACTTTAGTCTCAAAGCTCTTCTTTTGGTGGGTTCAAGGTGACGGGGTGCTGATCCATGTTGAAGACAGTGTCTAATATCGTCGTACCAAGGATTCACTAGGTTTTGTGTGCAACAAATCAAACTGTGATCGCGTTGTTCTAGGTCTGACGTATCAATGTCATCTTGTTGTTCAGTTTCTGAATCAACTACCAACTTACACAACCCTTGGCCTCTCACGATCTGAGCTGGAGTGATTTCTAGGTCATACTCCTGCAAGGAGGTGACCCAGTTGGCTCTTTTCTCTCCTAACTCTTTTTGCACTAACAAGTTCCTAACGGCAGGGTAGGGAACAATGACCTTCGTTCTTGACTTCAAAAGATAAGACCGGAAATGCTTAACTGCCTTGAAGATAGCGTAGGCTTGCCGATCGAACGCTGGGTAGTTAAGTTCAGCACCTTTGAAAGTGGATCTCATAAAGGCGATGGGTACTTCATTATTTTCGGCATTCTTCTGAGTTAGAACTGCGGCATAGGAACGATCAGAGGCAAAAGTATATAGTGTAAAATCTTTAGAGAAATCAGGGCTCATGAGAGACGGAGCATCAATTATAGCCTTCTTTATATCATTAAAATCTTGGTTTTCAGTAGGTCCCCAGTGATATTGGACGTCCTTCTTAATCAAGTTTTGGAGAGGCCTGACCATTTCGGAGAAACTGGGGACAAATCTTCTCACGAAATTAATCTGGCCTAGGAAAGACTGCATGGATTTCTTGGAGGTAGGCGGGGGAAGTTTAGCGATGACTTGGGTCCTCTCGGGGTCAATAATCATTCCATCACTAGACACAATGAATCCTAGTAGTTTACCTTGTTCTACCGCAAAGATGGACTTCTTGGGGTTCAAAGAGATGCTGTATTTATGACATCGTAGCAGAACGGCTCGTAGGTGAGCTAGATGATCGTTTTTGTTTTTAGAATAAACGGTTACATCATCTAAGTAGACTACTACGGAGTGATTGATCAAGCCTCGGAAAGCAATATCCATTGCTCTCTGAAAGGTAGCACCAGCATTAATCAATCCAAAGGGCATTTTGCGATAAGCATAAGTGCCCCACGGGGTACGGAAGGTAGTTTTTAACTGGTCTGACGGAGACATTAAGACTTGGTTATATCCAGAGAAACCATCCAATAAGGATAGCCTCTCGGAACCAGACACTTGTTGAAGTATCTGTTCCATAGGAGGGACAGGATAATTATCTTTATCAGACGCTTTGTTGAGGTTTCGGAAATCGACACAAAGTCGAATTTCTCCATTTTTCTTCCGTACTAGGACGAGGTTGGATACCCATTGAGTGTGTCTAACAGGAAAAATTATTTTAGCACCTAGGAGTTTATTCAATTATTTTTGTACGGTCGGTTCCAGCTTAGGATGCATTTTCCTCAGCTTCTGTTGGAAAGGCAAGGTTTGGGGCTTCATTGGGATGACATGCTGTATAATGTTGGGATCGAACGTTTTAAGATCTTCGTAATTCCAAGCAAAGACATCCTTAAATTCGTTAAATAATTTAATAAAAGCAGCTTTTTCTTGCTTAGAACATCCCAAGCCTAAGTTGATACACTAAGGGTTATCACTAGTTCCTAAATTGACTTTTTCATAAGACAATGAGGAACTGTTGGTTTTACAATTGACCGTTTTTTTGAATTTATCTTCAAAATCATAAAACTTTTCTAATCTAGCAACAAATTTGGGTATGGGATTTACCATGTTCGATTGAGTTTCAGGAGATTTCGGATTAGGTATTACCGTAAAATCATGCAAATTGTCATTGTGTGTTTGTTCATCTATCACAGTGTCTTGGAAGGTTTCTTCCATGTGCAGAAAGTTAATGATCTGCTGATCATCGTCAAATACTCTCCAGTTCGTGATATTGTCTGGAATAGATGGTCGAAACAATAGCTCCACAGAGAATGCGTTTGGAGATAATCCTTCTGCAGGAAGAAGTTTAGAGGCAACATTAGAAAGTAGATCTGCTTCAGCATTACTCGATCTAGGGATGGAATTTATATTAAAAGCAGAAAATTTATTCATTAAACTCCATACCTCAGATTGATAACATTTGAGATGCGGGGTAAGACAATGTATAGAATTTCTCACCTGCCTGACCACTATCTCAGAGTCGCCGAATACCACTAGATTTTGAATGCGCATGTCTAAGGCTTTTCTGAGACCTTGTAGTAAAGCCTCATATTCTGCAATATTGTTAGTACATTCAAATTCTAGCCTACAAGCCAATAATGTTTTATTACCTGCCGGATCAATGATGATGCAACCTGCACCAGCTCCTTCTTTCGACTTGGAACCATCGAAATATAAAGACCAAATTTGATTCTTGTCAGGCTCACTGGATTGTTGGATAGAAGCTGTTGGTTGCGTACATGTTTTGATCTCGGACTGCTGTTCTGGATTTTTGATAGGTGAAATTTCAACCATGAAATTTCTGAAGTAGGTGTCCATCCCTTGGACTTCAGGTGAATCTGTTGGAGGTGTATATGGTTCATTGGGGTCATTCAAGTCTGTTACCATGAACTTGAGGTAACGCTCACGATTCACCCTGATTTTATTGGGCTTGCCGTTTTCTGGAAGCCACAAGTGAGACCAGTCTGTTGCGAAGTAACCATGTAGCTTCTCCAACCAGTCCCTGCTCAAAAACATACCATACACTTCTGGAATATCAACCACAATTATATCGATAACTTGATGAACCTTTGGGTTAGACGATAATCTAATCAATACATTTTTCAATTCGCCTATGACTTTAACATCTGTTCTATCAAGTTGTATAATTTTCAAAGAAGATGGTTCTACTTCAGCGTTAATCTTTTGGCAGACCGTCCAGGGCATCACATTTGACGATGCTCCCGAGTCAACCATACAATTATGCACATTTATGTTGAAGATTTCGAAAGTTAAAAGAAAAGGAGGAACATTCTTGCGAGTACTTAGAGTTGTAGCTTGAGGTTTTTTACTCGCATTCTCTAAGACTACTTTATCTGAATTATTTACACTATTTACATTGTTATTTACATTATTTACATTTGGTACAGGAAGGCTTCCTTTATCTTGAGGATCAGGATTTTTTTTGTGGAAGTCTTCTGCGGAACTTTGCTTTGCACAACCTTATTACCATTTGAATTACCATTCTTGCCATTGTCTAAAATATTTTGCAACATCTTCTGTAACAAAAATGGAAATTTCAACAACTCATAGATAGAAATGTTA
>ML793845.1:167361-210389 GCA_009831015.1 Picea engelmannii
GGGTTGTGTTTTGTTTTGTGTAGGTCTGGGGAGAATTTCAATCTTCTTCTTGGAAGAAGAAACAGTCTCAGTTTCGTTGCTAGAAGAATCCTTAAGACTAAGAATGTCTTTTTCAATTTGCGTAGCCTCTTCAAAGGCTTCTATTAACGTGGCCTTTTTGGATCTTTTCACCCAAATAGCTATACTTTGATGAAGAGCTTTGGTGTAGTAAGCTATTACAAGACTCTCAGCAGGCATAGAGTCTGCAGGGATTCTATTCTTAAGTGTTAAAAATCTTTGATTAAAATCTTTAACTTTTTCTTTTGCATTCATTTTTAAGTTTGAAAGATCCATGACTAAGACTTCAGGAGGTTTGCCATCTCCAAATTTTTCCAAAAAGCATGACTCAAATTTTTCCCAAGAAACTATAGTGTGAGGTTGTTGGGCAAAGTACCAAGTGGACGCATTACCCTCAAAGGTGTAAGGGAACAACCTACAGACAACATCTTCATGTTCAACATTACAGAGTCTGATGGCTAACATAAATTTTTTGATATGATCTTCTGCTATCTGTTTTGAATCGGGATCAAACTTAGGAAGACATTTCTCCGGGTGCTTAGGTAAAGGGTGTTGGGCACCAGGTACAGCTACAACATCCTGGTCCAACCAAGGTCTAGCAGGGTTGTTCTGATTTTCCATTGGGGAATTAGGTGTGGAAGGCTGAGAAGGTGGTTTTCCTTCGTCAAAAGAGGAATCTCCTCCAGGAGAAGAAGGAGATGAGGGAGGAGGTGAAGGAGGTATCCCATATCCTCCTGCAGCAAGATTTGTGTTTGGATCTGTAGGATTCACAGTAAGGTCTATATCACCTAGTTGTTCACTGACTTCTGTGAAGTCTAAAGGTTGACCCCACGGGCGATTTGGTTGCCTAAGACTAGAAAAGGCTTTGTGTGATTTGATAAGAGATTGTCTAAAAATTTCTTGTATATCACCGCCTGTAGGATTAGGGGTTGCTGGCTCAACTGTGATCTGAGGATCTTCGGTTGAAGTAGTTGCTGTTTGAGGGGGAATACTATCAAATGAACGGCTTCTAGTCACTGTAGGGGAGTGATTAGGGGGTGGAGGAGTCTTTTGACCACCTCGTGCCATCAATTTAGTTTGGCCCTCCTTCTAGTGCCATTTGTTGACGGGCGAAATCGACCGTCCGTCAACTGAGAGAGTGGAACCGGTCCGGGGTTGTCTAAATAACCCAAACCGTTTGGAATGGACCACCCTGACGAGTTTAACGACTCCGTTGGCCGCCCCAAGGTCTCCTAAGAAAACCAAAGATAAAATCTTATCTGAGCTAAGTGATCTACCTAAACTAAATAAAACAAACTAACTATGATTAAATACAAGAAAATAACTAAAATAAAGGAAACTAGAAACTAATAAAACGTAAAAAGGAACTAATATACTAAATACAGACTATTCTAAATATTCTATCTACAAACTACTAATTACACTTATAATAACTCAAATCAACTATCTAATTATCATCTATGATATTTCTTATTCACAAATGTACAATATAAACAACCAACATATTTAATTAAAACCTGCAAAACTCATGTATTCGCTGCCTTAGGACAGCCAAGGATAACTTTTTTTTATTTTTATATTTTATGAAAAGGAAATAAACATTACTGAAATTAAACAATCTAATATAATTACTGAAATTAAACAATCTAATATAAATCTAACTTTGATTACATCTATATTAAACTACTTAATCGAAACAGTAAACAACTAACTAATTGACCTGGAAACGCTCCAAGTCTGCCCTGTGTAAGATGGCTTCTTAAGCTGGTTGGAGGAAGAAATTCACACCATTTAGTCCTTAAAAGCTTCTCGCAAACGATCAGCTATGCTGCTTCTTGAAGTATGTTACAGGACAAACCAGACATAAAAGAAATCATAACAATTTTCTGATTATAAATTCCTGCAAAAGGAAAACCTATTATGCAGCAAACTCATATATAACAATTCAATTTATGAAGAAGACAAAGCTAAGATTCACAAACTGAATCACCAATTGTTATGCCTTTTATCTATTTGGAAGAAACAAGATATAGATGACAGTAATCAAATTATATCATTTGAATTTGATTTAGATAGCAAAGTAATACTAAACCATAAACAGAATGATATACAAAACTTGAAACACAATGTTGATATATTGAAAAGCAAAAGCTATGACAAAACATCAATTCTGCTCCAGTTTGTATCATAATTCTATATCCTTGTTCTCCCACAACTGAGGATGATGATTATTACAAAAATCATAGGTTTATATAGGTCTCTCACAAGGTAAAACATCCTTGTGAATAATAGCAAACAATTTTATACAATCTGGGAATAATCCCAAAATCCCTTAAACTAAGTAACTAAAAATGCAGGTGAAATCCTTAAGATATCCTCCAACTGCTCCTCATATCTATTGCCAATTCGAATTTGCCTGCAATAGACACAAAAATCAAGTTAGAAGAATATTTTATTAAGAAAACAATAAAATTTTGACTTTACAGACTTAGCTACAGAATCATCTGATTCTGTAGCTAATCAAGAATAGCAAATAGAACCAAATATAATTAAATCAAATCAAATCCAAAACGAATTACTAAGGATTCAATTATCCTTTAAATTAAACTAAATCGAAAAGAATGTAATCGGGACAGGGTAAAAATGCTTTGTTTTTCCAATTGACATAAAATCGGATCAAATCTTAACAAGACTGTTTCATACACGCAATCAATGGCTAACCAAAATGTATGAAATACAAAACAATCATTATTGATTTGCATAGGATTCACATCGTTTAATCAATTGCCAATATAGAAAAACGATCATGATAAAACATGCATAACTTTATCCATAGAATCCAGCCACAGTTCTCGTTTGCTGAGTCTCAAACAGTTCATAGGTATGACCGAAATTATGGTCGTAACTGTCATTGACTAGTTATAATCACAACAACAAATTGATATCATTCATTTAAAAGCACGATATATAAATTTCTTCAATTGTAATCGGTTGAAATCATGCTTCATAAATATCGACTCAACAATCTTCATGTTTGATCATCTCATAGTCAACAGACAGGGTCTCAACAGAATCAACAAAATCCATAATACAAGCCGGGCATATAACTGAAATGGATATGACTGAATTTATAGACACAAATCGTAAGACTTGATACGATCAATTCATTACTCAAATCACAATCAAACAATATATTTGTTACCCTCGAAATGCAGTTCAAATCGTAACAGCCACTATTGTTATCCATTCGAAATTTGATTATGTAACACATGATATACGAATTGGTCCTAACATAGAATATACAATCAGTACAGCTGACCAGTTTGCCCATCATATCGCACAATATATAACCAAATCGAACAGAGATATGGTTTGTATTTCAAAAATAGAAAAGGTATCAAATAACAGAGTATTCAAATCAACTCATGATCCATCAAATTAAATCTAATCAAAACCAATCCAGGAATCAATAATCAAAATTTATATACAACAAATGCATGACAGAGCAGGTCAACAATGTATACAGAGTTCGTGATCATGCCATATAAATGAGTGAAAATTTACCAGCAAGATTGTTGAGGCTATGCCAATTTGGAATTGACGATTGTCGTGGCTGACTCGACATTCTTGAACAGAATTGAACCAGCTGTTCGTTGCTTTTTGGCAGAGGGTTCCATCTTCGCGTTATGACCAGTGAGCTTTGCCACTTGGTTTTCCAACTCATGGATTCTAGATTGCAACATAGGCACATCCAAATAGTACCTCTCCAACCACAATCCACATTGATCGCAAGGTGGAGCAGCAGGTTGAAGAGTCGAGGGTTTCGATGATTCACCAAGGGCTTCTTGAGGTAGTTTATTACCAGGAAAATTAGTATCATCCCGCAGACAGGGTGGCAAATTCTTGACAAAGTCGTGAGGAGGTTTGTTACACAAGCCTTCCGAGTAAGGATACTCATCGGCAAGAAAACGTTCAACTTCTGAATCAGAGTCTTCACTGACCACGATAGGCTCTAATTTAGCAGGGGGTTTAGGCTTATTTCTCGCCATGCGAGATATTAACCTTGCATTTTTCTTACCTTTCGAATTAGCACCAGTCTTAGGTTTAGGCTTTTTGGTTGCGGGCTCATTAACTTCAACCTGTTTAGTCTCAGCCATAGGCAAATTCGTAGGTGAGTCGGGTAGGGGTTTGGGCAGCAAAACGCTATAAGGCACAGGGGGAATAGGCTGGGTTTTGGTTATCATAGGCTTATCAACCTGTGGAGGGTCCGATTCTTCGAAGCCATTACGACTAAGGAAATCAGCCCAACAATCACGACGTAACCCTAACTCGTAAACCACTATCATTTTAATCAACCCCAAATGGAAGAGGCTGGTGTCGGCTTGGCTGCGCTTGTACCTTTTATCCATTTTGAACAAACTTCTATGCAGATAATGTGGCATACTGAGTTCGAAACCCATAAAAACCATCAATAGACGAAGGTGAAACAAGAAAATGAACCCGTACCTGCCCTCACAAGTAATGAATTGCTTGATTATCATTAAGAGATCATACCAGCGTGGTTTCAACATTTTTGCAGGTAAGCCTTTGTCGCAGGATTTCACCGCTCGAGACTGGAATAACAATGTCCACGGGACATCATCTACCTTGCAGCTTTTGGACCACTTCTATCCCGTAACAGGCAGGCTAGTTGCCGAGCTGAGAAATTGTTCAGTGATTTCAAGCTGGACATCTCCAACTTTGGCTCGGCAGCCATCGAATGATAATGCGAATTGCCGAGCCACAATAGGATTGTAACCATCGAACTTCTTTATAAACGGGAGCCACCCAAAATTTTCCAGGTCGCTATAAGCGCCATCAAACATCAATAACGCTTGACACCCGTTGGGCTCGGCCCTCATGACAGGAGCCATGACTTCTGTTTATGATAGGGTTCAGTTTACACCACACAACACACAGGAGTAAAAACGATAGGGTTTAACAGCTTCAGCGCTCAAAGAGGCAAGGATTAACTGCATGTGTGCGAAGGTGTTGGGAGAATCACCGCCATGTAGTGTATTAATGACTGAGTATAGTGTTGTTCCATCAGTAATCAACACATTAATCGGCCAACTCAAATCAGTGTACAACCATATCAACGTGCCATCCATACAACGCAGCACCAACACCATACGTTATATTTATGCGCCAAGTGTACAGTTCAATGAACTCCAACATTAACCAACGATCCATCGTGTTAATCAAAACGTTTTAAACCAATGTTAATTCAATTGTGCCAATGTATAGTTTGAAACCTTGATTGTTCAATCAAATTTGCAAAACAATGCGCCAAGCATTGATTCAAACTATAAAATTGAAACCCAAAAGATTAATCAATGCGCCTTTTTGAAACTCAAACCAACGTTATTTCATATCAAATCAAACTTATAATATTTGTTGCGCATTCATATGTTTATATTCCAAAGTTTTTTAGAACATTGCAACCAAAAATCTCATATAATCAATAAGTCAAGAGCTCATAGCAAGAAGGATCAAAGCCTATAAGACCAAAATCAATCATGACTTTTATAGGATCAAAGGTAACCAGTAAATCTTCATACTCAATGGCTCATTAATCAAATGGATTTGAATGTGCGATCAAGGTAAGAGTAGGTCAAAGGACATAAGTTTGAAAGAATCTTTTGCTATCATGTGATAAACCAATGGTCAAGTGTCTTTCAGAAAAATCAATAAAAGACGACGACAGTCTAAACAAGGAAAGAGGCGTTTTCACACTTTCAGTTGTGAAAACTGAAACGAAACCAAATTGCAATTGTCGCAAAAATGAAACAAATGTCTAGTTGCACAATGCGACGGTGATTTATCGTTTAGAAGACAAGAGGTGTAGGTAGCTTTTTTTTAGAGCAATTAAAAAAATGAGTTGGCTGCCAACAAGTTTCTCCCCCTTTGAATATCTCTTCCTTCTATCTCTCTTGAGCTTCTTTTCTCGAACCCTTTTCTCCTTAGAGGGTTTCTTCGACACTTAGTCGAATTTCAGACCTGTGCACTCCTTGCAACAGATATTCATGTCCCTTCATGAGAAAACTCAAGCTGTTTCTCCCTAGCTTTTTGAGTCAAATACTGTGTCGACGCACTCCTTGCACCCAGGGACGCTCTGAACCTTGAATTTTGTCTCTTTCGACAACAATTCACTCTGAAATATTTGTCTCGTTAACCACTAACATGGCCCATCCAAGCTCAGTGTTGAAATCATGGCTCTGATACCATTTTGTAACATCCCCGGCCATCGACCCCTGTCGGGTAACACTACCCAAATAACCTTAAACTTGCCTTTACTTCTCTAATACCATTCATATGACATTCCCTACCTTAAACAGCAGGCCAGGCCATGCCACCGAGTAATGTTGCAGAAATAATCACATTTAAAACTTAACTAAAAGATAGAGAAAAGATATGGTATTCACATTTATAAATATATATCTATCTGATCCAATTAAAAAGAAGAAACATTTAACACATACATGCAACATATATATATAGATATATATACAGGCATTACTCATTAATTATAATGCAAATACAAATACACAGCATACAACGAACACAAAATCAGTACTTATCTTTTAATAGATGACCACTAATTGTGTGCAGACCTTCCATGAACCTCACATCCTTAGACCACGCTGCTCATCATGCTCAGCAGTGGGTCACCCCCGAGTTGGGACTAAACTCCACTAGGCAAGGGAATTCTAGGCTTGGCAAGGACAACAAGGAAGTTGCACAGAACAACAAGAAGGATCTTTTATCCCATGATCCAATTACGCCCACAACCCACAGACCCTCATTCCCCACACACCTTCTCCACCCCAGGAGGGTACACGTTCACTAATACAATTCCATTGGTTACTACACCTCCATTACCTTGGGCTTCGACAATAGGTTGGACCAGAAGTCTCAGAGTACTGCAGCAGCTACGAAACTTCCTTCCAGGAGAACTCACTTCCCATCAAACTCTCTCACCTGGGAAAGTTTCTCACGGGCCTAACAACCTGCTTCTTCAATTCAACTCCTAAGCAATAAAGCAACAACATTCATTTGCACATGGGTGACAGCAGCAACAAAAAACAGGTATGGACACCAAAAATGGCAATAGCCAAATGCTAAGACACAACACGGCTCAGGAGAATACAATTGCGTCAGGATTCATAGGAGACACATGGGATAACTCAAGTATGACTACAGGATTCCAAAGGTTCATACTATATACAAAGGCAATGTTTATGGAGAACTGGTTCAATGCATGAATCCCTGATCAATCAGAAAGGGTGACAGACTTCCACAGAATCGTAAGGGTTGTGAGGAAACTCCAAACTAGTCCCAGACGCAAGGATGGGGAGAAACGCCAAAATGGAAAGTGAACCCCCAATGAGTTGTCTTTCCCTACTATAAATTTCATGCACCCAGGTTGACATATGTCTTCCTGAAGCCGCATGAATTCCACTTAGCACGCGTTCCCATTTTTCCCGGGAACTTAGGACAACACAGATTATGTCAACCATATCCTTTGGGAAATAATAATAAAATATTATTCCCTTAGAGGTAATCCCTCTAGCTCAGCCCCTCGGCCTAGATGCTTAGCCCCCTCCCTTACCCTACCTAGTGGAGCTTATTCCCCCATAACTCTTTCTTCGTGGTCAGTATACACACAGCAGTGAAATTTTATTAATGATGTGAGTATTTACATATACAAAACCAAGCTCATTGGCCTTAACATCTAGCTCAACATCCAAATAAACACATAAGATTACCATCTTATAATGGCTCGTCTCATCAGCCTACAAAACAAGTTTACAATTCACAAATACAAATGGGGCTCGTCATTGGGGATATTGTATATATGATATTAGTGTTCTCTTTCATAGAAGTATCCATCATGATTTTACAATCACGAGCTATGTGTCCATAGTTGTGGTATTTGTAACATTCAATGTTATGTGAGTCCACATAGGAATTTCTTTCTTGAACATTTCTTCCATAAGCCCCGTAATCTGCAACTTTATGTCCAAAGTTAATACAATAAAAAAAAATACCATAAAAGAAATTTACATACCTGGGAGTGAATGATGTTCTTTGTGGTGTAGTCCTTCTGAATTCTTGCCTTGGTTGATCATGATCTTCTCTTATGTGGATTCCTTCATTATGGTTGAAGCTTTTTTGTGTCTTGAATGTGATAGGTCTTGTTGAAGATGTATCTCTATTATACTCATTCTTCTTTGATTCTTGTTGACCATGATTCCTTCCCTTGAGTACTTATGCATAACTCTTACTCTTTTCTTCAACCTTCTCTATGAATGATGTGGATGTTTCTCTCTCTTCAATATTCAAGTTGAGCTTGACGAATTTTACTCTTAGTGTGACAACTTCTTTTTCAAGCTTCTCAACATCTTCTTCTTTCTTTATTATCTAAGACTTAATGAATTCTTTTGTTCTCTTTGCTTATTCAAGTTGGATCTTCAAGTTTTCTTTCTTGTTGCTTGAATTTTTCTTCAAGATTATTTAAATCCTCAGTTCTTCCCTTGAGATGATATGTTAATATCTTCTCTCTCTTTTCTGATTCTTCCTTTTGTGCTACTATTTTGGCTTCTAAACACTTCTTTTGATCTTCTAGAGTTTCTTCAATCCTTTTGGCTTCATCTAGCTAACTTTTTAGCATTATGATCATCTGCTCTACTTATTTGGATTTGGTGTTCTTAGATTCTTATTTTTCCTTTAGTTCTTCCTGGACTGACTTGTTTTTCCTTTTTTCATTTTGTATACATTATATTGCACTGAGCAATTCTTCTCTATAATCGAATTTTTCCTCTTCTCACTCTTCTTCTTCTGAATCTATCTGACATGATGAACATCTTTCTTCTTGTTATGTACCTGCATCTTCTTTGGAATTCTATAACTCTGTGATGGAAGAGAAATAGAGATTATGTAGCTTATCCCAGAGTTCTTTTGTTGATAAACATTTTCCCACTTTGTCTTTTACTTAATCAAGTAATCCCTCCATAATGAAATCCATTGTTATTTTGTTGTTCTTCTTCAATTCATTCTCAGTTGCAGTCTTTGGTTTCTTTGTACCATTATATTCTGTAACAACTGAATCAAAATATTGTATCCCTATGCCTGAAAAAATGTTTTCATTCTTCTGCTCCATGACTCATAGTCCAGACCATTCTGACCATTGAACATTGGTACTCCATTCATATTGTACTACATGATCTACCTTCCAGTGGTTAAACTATTTCCTGAAGGAACCTTCTCTGATCCCAATTGTTGGAATACTAAGAGGGGGGATGAATCAGTATGATCACTTTAGAACAATTTTAACCACAATATATATCCTTTCACTTTATCAACAATGTTCAACAGATTATCATCAATGCATCATCTATTATTGCATTCAATAAAACATGAGCATATAATCATAAGCAACATCACATCAAATACATAGTACACAAGTATTTATGTGGAAACCCAAATGGGGGAAAACCACATAATGCTTTCTTATATATACCAAGAATTCATTCATAGGAAGCACCAACTTCCAAATTCTCTAGTTGCAACTAGAAGGTGGCTACAACACCTATTCTCAGGCTCCAACCTAAAGGAAGCTACAACTCCGTGAATTCTCTAGATCCACCCAGAAGGAGGCTACAACCCCCTGATTCTCAGGCTCCAAGCTAAAGGAAGCTCCAACTCCCTGAGTTATCCAGCACCAACCAGAAGGAGGCTACAACCCCCTTTCCTTACCCCGTCCTACTTCCCTAAAATATAAGTGTAGACCAATTGTCACTACCACAATCAATTCCACTATCATTGCCATTGTCACTATCACTTTCATTGCCATTGTCACTACCACTATCACTTTCACTACCACTATCACTGCCACTATCACTGTCACTATCACATCAACCTGTATCTTCTCATCAACCAACTAGAACTTGTACCATACCATGCATCAACTTGTACCACAACTTGTATGTACATCAACACATGAACCATACCATGTGCCAACCATGTACATAAACTTGTACCATAACCATGTACATCAACCATGTACATAAACCTGTAACACAACCAGTGCATCAACCATGCACCAAACCTCCACCAATATGCCAATATCACCAAGATGTGCCTCAAGCACTATGCAAACATCAAGTGTCCATCATGCACCTCAATCATGTGCTAAACCAAGAACCAATCTATGCCTCAACAATTATTATACCAATATCAACAAGACATGCATCCAATCATGTATATCAAACCATGTGCCTCAACCATAGACCATATCACTCATGATATGTCTCAATCATGCCATACACCATAACATCACTAACATGTAACCCTCAAAAAATTCATATAAACATACCTGCAACTATGTAACAGACCTGGTGTATGTGATAATAGACCTTTAGACCTTCCTCAAATAAATCAAACTTTACCTTAGTCTCACGAGACTAGTTTTTGGATTAGTCACAAACCCTAACTTTCAACAAGAATAAATCTGTACTTGTAATGAATAAAGATCTGAAAATTCTACACAATATTATTCAATATATTCTCTACAATTACACCAGGTTTCATTTCTTGGAACCTCCCAAAAAAGGAGTTATAGCACAAATCGAATACCTTGATGAATTCTAGCTTATTCTAGAGAGCGAACTTGTAGAGCATGCCACAAGCGGAATATTTGTTATTTGGATCTGAAAATTGCATAAAAAATATTAAGAATTGTATTCTATCCAATGCATTTTGTCTCACTAAATTTGGATCTTCTATTGATAAGTTATGACCTTTTTACCCAGAACACGTGTTTGAGACTAGTTCTAGGACTAGCCAAAACCCCTATCTTCCACATAGTGTATCTCCCAAAATACAACGACCCAGAAGATGAAATTTTTACCACCGGTACCTTATATGTCTTCTCAATATCCTCGGAACAAATCCTCACAAGACTTCATCCTCCCTTGCAATTTCGACCTTGTTTACTACATCTTCCCTCTAAAAAATGCCTCAAATATCCTTGGTTACCTCATATAAGAATCACTTGATCAATTCGATAGATATTCAATGAACTTGTGTGTATAAATCATGTTCTTATGAGAGATGTCTTGAGGTGTATTTATATTTTTTTCTAAGTAACCTTTTTCCTTAACTTTAGGACCTCTTTCCTTAACTTTAGGGCTTCTTGAACTTTCTTGTTACAACCACTTTACCCTTTCATTAAAGACTTGTAACCAACTAGGGGCTTCTTTACCATTCTTCGTGGATTCCAACTTCACAAAGCCATATATCCCTAATTGTGAGGAACCATGTGGTGTTCCAAATATCACCATAAATGTCACGATGAGTACTATTTGTGTATGAGTGTCTTGCCTAAATTTACATTGCCCTTCATGTCCAAAAACATCATTCAATTTTGGGTCCCATAACCACACCTTTGGGGCTTCATGTAGACTTCATTAAATGTATCCATCACATATGTTGGAATAACCTAAATCAAAATCAATCTCGATCAGCCATATTATAACCAAATTTCCAACGATCTCGTCCACATCTCTAGGGCTTTTGGACTTCTCCAAGAGTTGACATCAATTTCCAGGATCACTCTACAATGGTTGACATCAATGACAACCAATTGTCCAAACCAACTATCCAAAAAATGGATTGTATATGTACTTGTAGGCTACGATAAGGTTCGAAGTAATGGTAAAAATGGGTTCACATAAAGGTTTGCTTAAAATAAATTATTGGGAAGGAAACCAACTGATTTATACCAAAAAGTGATATACTTTTGTTTCAAGAACTGATTTCCAAATTTAATATAAGTACATACCTGTGTTAGTGTGGACGTGTGCATTCCTCTTAATATGCATAAGTTTCCTTCGCCTAACAAGAAAAGTTAGAAATTATAACTGCATTTTTACCAAAAGCATAAAGTAATACATCAAATTCTTATATCAAATATAGAGAGTTTCACGAAATTTTACTTAAAAAATAAAGCATTGATATAGGTTTGGTAATGGCAAGTAACACACACCCCACAGATCAAATGATGTAGTGCACATTCTAAATTATTAATCCTATCAAAAGAATGATTTATTTTTATATGTTTAGATTGTTTTTAAAATATTTTAAAAATTATTTTAAAAATATTTTAAGATTATTGATTGATTTAATTTTATGGATACATTAAATATAAATTAAAATTATTTATTTATGTTAAAAAATTTAGATTTATTCCTTGGATGGGGTGATAGTAGTGGGTGACAGAGACCTCCAGGTGGGGATGTTAGATTCCCACATGACAACCTAAAAAGTAGTCTCCTTTCACTTGGGCTCTAGTTGGCATTCTTCCTTAAGCTAGAAGATATAGATGACGACTGAATCATAAGGAAGAAATTTAGTAGGGGCATTGATAATCTAGTTAATGGAAGTACAGGTAGTTGATTCAACAACAAAATTTATAAGGAGTTCAGGTGGGATAACACACATGGCATACCCCCCCAGTACAGTCGAAATTGTGAGAAAACAAGGCCGGTCCTGGGCTCATGGGAGAAGGAACAAATCCGTTAATCATGACAGAAAGCAGAGGAAAGGATGGATTTCAAGGCAGATGATAGGATCCATAAATATGAGGAGGTGGTCAGGTAGCAAGTACAACATGAGAGTTAAGGTAGGCTTGGATCTCCCCAGTGCAACAAAATATTTCCTGAGAAAGACATGGTGCCTGCGAGAAGATGGGAAGGTGGTTACTCAGGGGTGCTCCATCACCCCGTGTAACTTAATCCCAACTACATGGATGGTCTTAATTCAGGAGTTCATATATTCATGGGGAGATAACCTTAGAAAAAAACCACCACATCTTTGGTGGTTGACGATGGGAATTAGATTGCAACGTAGAAGGATGGGCCCAGGATGAAGCAAAGCCACTATGAAAATACAGGAATCGACCAAGACCTATGGGTGACTCAAGAAGAAGTAAAGGTAGGGGGAATGATGTCCTACAGTGAAACCAATGGCGCTCACTATAGAAATGAGAGATTTGGGAGAGGAAAGCAACAACTTCCACCACCTCTGCTTAGCAATGGAAAAGAGGGAAATGACCAATATTCAAGAGGAGGTCCTTAAGAAAAGGAGTGGTATCTCAGATGAGTATATTCTCTTGGAATCCATGGAATGGGTAACCAACCCAGAGAAAACTCAAACCAGGGAAACAAAATAATTCCACTTCACAAAGACTCACTGGCTAACCAAAGATATGGTAACTCAGGATGTAATGCAATAGTATTTGGAGAATTTTCCACTCGACACATTGTGCATGTCCTAGAGGTAAAACTTGATCTTTTTTGCAAAGCCCAATTTGGCATCCATTTCCACCAGAGCACATCAAGAGACCAGAAGAATAAAAAATAAAAATAAAAAGCAAGGGAAACCAGAGGATAGCGCCCATAAGGAGAGGACTAGGGAGGGACTTATTCAGCTGGATGAGGATCAGTCAGAGCCTCACAAGTGCCTCAAAGGAGGAGTCAGTCATTGGAGTAGCGAATCCAATTAGCAGAGGGATGGACTCTATCCCTCCATGTTATTCACATGGTTATATTATTTTGAGCAGAGACTAGAAATATCACATAAATTACCAATGGAACAACATAATATAATGAAGAGCACTCCACAAATGATACCTTTTATTGAAACGGGAGCAATGTTCACTTGCCTCTTCAAGGGGGAAACCTCCAGCAGAGAAATACTCTATTACAATAATTCTCAATACATCCCTTCTCATACCTCCTACTCTTGTTTATACTAATTCTATCTTCTAGAGAACATTCTAGAGGAAGATATTTCTAGAAGCATAACCTTCTCCTAGGTCTTCTTACATTGACTTGTTCACATTTATTTAATAGGCCTTATTAACTAATTTTGGGCTTTATTACATGGAAAATATATCCTGCTAACTAATGACCAACTAAAAAAGGGGTTAGGATCGAATCCTAACATGACCTCCCCCTTCAAAAGTTTCCTTGTCCTCAAGGCTGAAGATGGGGAAATGATTGTAATATGGAAACTAGTTCCCAAGTCGCATCCTCTAGAGACATGTCCTTCCACTTGATCAACACTTCTTTGATAGTTCTACCACACAAGTGAAGCTCACACATGTTGAGGATTGATTCTAGTTGGAGCCAAATGGAACCCTATTCATCTAATTTAGGCAAGATGGTTTGAACCTGACAACTCTAACCCACCACTTTCTTCAAATAGGAAACATGGAACACTCAATGTATTTTGTAGGTAGTTGGAAGTGCCAGTTTGTAGGCAATTGGACCAACACGTTTGATCATATGATAGGGGACATAAAATTTGGGTGCAACTTGTGGTGGACATGTTATTTCAACGATGTTTGTTTGTAAGGTTGGATTTGGAGAATCACTTGATCACCTTCTTGGAAAACCCTTTTGGAATGGTGTTGGCCAGCTTGTTGCTTCATACAATTTTGGGCCATGTGGAGGTTATCCCTCAGATCTGTGAGGGTAGTTTATCTACCTTGAAATAACTAATCAATAGCCTATACTTTTGATGTGCCTAAAAGATATGAAGTTACTATAGGTGGTTATTGGCCATATACCATTCCATATGGTGTCATTTTGGTGTTTGTATGATAGGAAGTGTTGTACCACCATTCAACCAAAGGTAACGATTGCACCCACTAATATTGTTTGTCCAAATAAAAACAACACAAGTATGTTTCCAAACATTTATTGACAAATTTTGTTTGGCCATATGTCTGGGGGTGGTAGGTTGTTCTCATGTTTAGTTGCATGCCCTGTAATTTAAATGATTCTTTCTAAAATGTGTTGGTGAAGGTTAGTTCACAATAGGACACATGGATGTTGGCATGTCATGCAATTTGAAAATTCAATCAATGAAAACTTGTGCTACCATAGATAGTGTAGAAGGGTGTGGTAAAGCACAAAAATGTGCATAATTGGAGAGCTAATCTACCATGACCATCATGATTGACTTGTTACACTCTTTTGGAAGGCCCACTATAAAGTCCATGGAGATGTCAGTGCAAATGGAGGCCAAAATGAGTAACGGTTGTATATCTCCTGGGATCTTGATAGTTTCACCTTTATTGCATTGGAAGACGTTATATTTTATGACAAAGGTAAGGATTTCCTTCTTTGGAACTTCCCAGAAAAAAAGAACGGGGAGCATGAGCATATGTATTTTGGAATCATGAGTGACCCGCTAGAGAAGATGAGTGCAACTCATTTAAGATCCTAGTCTTCAGGGTTGAAGATAGAGACAAAACCAAGCAATCCTTATATCGGAGGATATTGTCTTGCCAAGTGTAACCAGGGGGAGGGTTATGGTTGGGTGTGTTAGCCACTCTTGTCGTACTTCCTCAATCCAATTAGGAATAGGTAATGATAATGCAAAGAGGGAGCCTTCATCCTCATATTTTCTGGATAACGCATTAGCCACTACATTGTCTTTGCCTTTTTTATATTTGATATCATAATCATAGCCTAGAATTTTTTTTAGCCACTTGTTCTATTCCAGGGAGGCCAACGGTTGCTCTAAGAAATATTTTAGACTATGCTGATATGTTTTAGTCTAAAAAATAAAATTCCCAATACATATGGTTTCCACGTGTGCATAGTATGGAGAATGGACATTGTTTCCTTTTCATATGTAGATTTTCCCAGATTGCATCCACTCAAATCTTGGCTAGTAAAATCAAGAGGTTTACCATCTTGTGTGAGAATTGTGCCAATACTAGTGCTAGAAGCACTCGATTCCACCACAAATGTTTTGTTGAAGTCATGGGCTGCTAATATGGGGGTAGTGCACATGGCCTACTCTAACACTATGAAGGCATGATCTGGTGCCTATGTCAAATGAAATGCATTCTTCTTGAGAAGGTCCGTCAATGGCCTGGGAATTTTTCCATAATGGTATACAAATTTTTGGTAATATCCTGTGAGGCCTAAGAAACCTTGAAAAAACTTCAAATTCGTGGGTCTCGGCCACTCCTACATGGATTAAATCTTTTTGGGTCTACCCTTACCCTATCACTGCCCATAATGTGTTCCAAGTATTCGACCTCGCTTTCTCCAAAAGCACACTTGGTATTTTTGACAAACAATTGATTGTCCTATAACAATTGAAGTACTTTGTTCACATGGTGTATATGTTCATCCCAAGTGCGGTTGTAAATGAGGATGTCATCAAAGAAAACCTTAACAAACTATCAAAGATAGTGATTCAAGAGTTTATTCATGAGACTTTGGAAGGTAGATGGGGCATTGCAAAGGCCAAAACGTATTACCAAGAATTCATAATGCCCTTCATGAGTTCTGAAAGAAGTCATCGAAATTTCTTCTGCATTCATATGAATTTGGTGATAGCTTAAGCGAAGATGTAGTTTGGTAAAGAAACAGGCACCCCAAAGTTCATCCAACAGATTCAGAATAAAAATGATGACTTGAAAAACATTCGCCACAACCCTTCCTTTTTTAAGAAAATCACAACATGGTATGAATATGGGCTTATAATTAGGTGAATTAACCCTGCCTCCAGTAATTCTTACATAATTTTCCTATTTCATTTTTTTGAGAAAATGGATACTTGTAGGGACGTACATTGGGGGGTTGAATTCTTGGGAGGAGAGGGATGTGCTGATCATGCTCACCCCTGGAGGGAGGTAGGTTTGTGAGTGTCTCAAATACCCTATGGTGCTTATCCAAAACCAGTTGTAGATCATGATGAATTGTTGGGGATGATTTAGCATATACTTGGATGGAATTGCATTGAGAAATCACACCATGGTGGCCTTTCTTAAGGAGTTTCTCCATCTCGTGAGAACTGATAATTTTAGGGGAACCAACTTGTAATCCTATGAGGGTATAGGTGTGAGCATATTATATAAAGATCATATATAATTCTTGATAATCCATGGCAATCGGTCCCAAGGTGTGAAGCCATTCAACACCCAAGATAATATCATAACCACCCATGGAAATGGAGAAGATGTGATTTTTCAGGCGATAATATCCCATTTGGAGTTTGACATTCTCATAGTGGCCCCCATATTTCATTGTACCACCATTAGCGATGAGAATTTGAAAATTAGAAACTGGTATGGCAAAGCAATTGACCTCCTCAACCACCCTGTGATGAATAAAATTATGGGTGCTACCACTATCAATCAACACCACTATCATCCTATGTTTGATGTAGCCATTGAATTTTAATGTCTATGGAGTAGAAATACCCATGAGGGCATGGAAGGAGATGACAAGTTCCTCTGGTTCCACGAGTGATCCGAAAATCCTTAGATGTACAATCAATTCTTAGATACACATAAATATTCGACCAGATTCAGAATAAAAACGATCACTTGACTATTTGTGAAAATGCATGTGAATATGCTTACTTATTCCATAAAATTAATTAATATTAATGAATGACTTGAAGAATAATGAGATAACATAACAGAAAATAAAAGAACTCAAATTACATATATTGATGATTTGTATTACTTCATCTTCAAGTCCTCTTTAGATAGTAATATTGTTCTTCATCATCTCAAAATGCCAAATTACATTACAACATGGGCTTACAAAAAACCAATTTATTGGAGTCTCTTTAATTCCACTACTCAAAACAATAAAATGAGTTCACCATTAGAATCCTTGCAAAATTCTGAGAAATTTGACTATAAAGTCGACCAAATTCTGAACTGGCTCAATTTCACCCTCTTTACATGCCAAACGATGCACTAAAAGCTCATTAATGACAATCTGGATTAAGACTTTTACAAATGACCTATGATCATAAAACATACTTCAAATTCATGATCTTTGCTGAAAAACAAATCCAATGAGTATAAACTTGACTACATTTGGACAAAATACTATATGACACGCAAAACGAGACAATGTCAAAACTTATGCAATCTCTTGCACGCACTTCTATGTAGTTTGTGCCTCGGGATTTGTACCACCTCAATATATGTTTCCTCATGGGAATGTGTGTATAAACCTTGATTCACGCACCCATTAAATAGGGCAAGGGCCCTCAATTGACCTCCAAAATTTGTGACAGGCATTAAATATAAAGTGGACAGTTTGTTTTAACAAACCATAGGTATAGCTTGTTCGTTAAGTCGTGGATTTTACATATGGAAAGTCGGGGGTTAGAGCCCCACCTACCACCATATATTCTCACTCTTTCGTTGGTGTATGGTTATACATTGTTAGAACCATATTATATATGGTTATACACGTCCACAATTTCGTTAAGCCCTTCAGCGAATTAGGTGCTTGGATTGGTGGTTATATGAAGTTAAAACAACTGCGGGATATGGGTCAAGGGCTTAGGCCCTCAGCCTTTTTTATCCCAACAAACCTTTCATACAATATTAATATATATGGTAATGTATATGGTTAAGTCTCATAGGCGTGGTGAATTGGAAATGGAGGTTTGTTTAAGGCTTTGGGAGGTTATGGAGGTCGTGGTTTTGAACCCATTTGACTCCATAATTTTTGATAAACCATACCAATATAGGCCAATGGGAGGTTTCCACATGGCAACCTCTCATTGGCTCTCCTATGCCATGTGTCAACATATAATTTTCCCACTTATATTGCAAGGACTTTCCCAGTCAGCTGCTAACCAATGTGCCATATCACATGTACAATCATGTGCCACATGTCAGTGATGAGACATGTCACCCTTTTTCCTATGTTGACTTTTATCTTTAACCTGGTTTGACGGTAAATTTGACCACTCATAACCTTTTCATACGAACTTTGTTTGACTTTTCGTTTGCACCATTGGAAAGCTAATGACGAGATCTACGCATTGATGTCATTTTTGAGAGAATTTGAGATTATCAAAGTTTAAGAATTTATGAATCCCCTGGGACCTATGTGAGTGTTTCGGATCCTCCTAGACCTCTGTGAGCGTTCCTTAGATCCTCCTTGATTACACCTCCCCATTGAAGAACTTTTGAACCTCCAAAAGTATGGATCATTCAAAAATCAAGTGAGAATTCTTTCACCTCACTTGTCTAGTATCATTCATCCTTCCTTCTTGGATAACGAGCACCTAACTCATCACAACCATAATGAATATTGAAACAACACTACTGACCAAGTTAATCATTCCCTTAAATTCACAAACTATGCCATTCATTGTTACAATAGCCAACCATATTCCACTGATTAGTAATAAACTGATCAACAAAATCGAATACATAGATGCGAAAGAGAATGATCCATCAACATATCTTCCCTTCTTAACAAGAGAAACGTCAACCAAATGACCTATGTTACTTTCAACCGTAGGCTGTAAATCTGGATCTTGAATACTAGCATTAGATAACATGTGCCATGTAGTGACAAGTCTCAAATTCATCTTCATGTAATGATCTCTCACAATGAACTCAATCCCACCCTTGAAAAGATGATACTTGTTATGTTCCCTATAGAAAATGGCCTTCCTGTTGTACAATTATGGACTTCCCAAAACCATCCCGCAAATGTCAAGTGGAACAATGTCTAACTCTACCTCATCAATGAAGTTGGATGTGATCACAAACCGTAACTTGCGGTGTTTAGTTACGTGTACCTGAGCATTATCACAAATCCAATTGAAAGATATGGTCTCAGATGAGGCTTAGTTTCCAATCCCAACTTATGAACAACTTTCTCTGAAATAAGATTAACTTTTGATCCACTATCAACAAGTGTATCGATCTTAGTGTGCTTTGAGATAACTTGTAAATGAAATAGGGATTTTCTTTGCCTTCCATCATGGGTTACTTTAGACTTTGTAGAAGAAGTACATGAATTGAAACTTGCAACAAAATACTTACCTTTGATGCCCATAGTTGTAACCTTGGTTTCATCCTCATAATCTGATCCAATATCCTGCCCCGTGGTCATGGTCTTCCTTTTATCCTTTCTAGACTAAGCCCACTTTGGCTTCAATTCTGGATGCAACTTCCAACAATGCTTCTTGTCACACCCTTTCTTCTCGCAGTGAGAACATGTAGTATTTTTCTCTTCATCCTTCTTCATTGTAGTTGTCTTCTTCCACTTTCATTTTTCCTTCGACTACTCCTCAGATTCATGTGGCTTCTCCATCTTATCTTCAACAACATATTTTCCTTTTCTGGTTTCAAGATGAGTAGCTTGTACTGAAACTTCGTCAATGTTAGTAGGATTAAACATCAATATAGTATGGTGAAGATATGAGTGCATACCAATAATATAATTTAGAAGAGTCTCGGGAGTATGTAATGGTATTCCCAAAGATAATGCCTTCTTCTTAAATTCATGTGTATAAGCTTGAACATTTTTCCCTTTTCCTTGTCTTAAATGTTTCCAAGAAATCATTGATGTTTTCATATAATCTAATGGATACAATTTATTTCTTAATGCAGTAATAAATTAAATCAAGGAAGAAATGATTTTACCATGTTGAAAAAGATCATCTTGTGTCTGACTCTCCCACCATATCAAAGTTGTGTCGCTCAGGCGAAGAGTAGCCAACTATATCCTTGAAGTGTCTTGTGTATTTTTTTTTAACCTGCAATACACTTCAATCTGTTTGACCCAATTATCCAACTTCTCTGCATTCAACTCTCCATCATAAGAAGGCAAATCAAACTTTACATCTAGCTTCAACAAAGGAAAATCATGAGAACGAGAACACTTCGTAGAACATTTTTTCCTCTTATGAGAAGAATGTTCACTTCCATCGGAATAATATGATGATTATGATGACGATGAGGATGAAGGAGACACTGGAGGTTCTTCACCTTCTTGTCCTTCAACTTTCTCCATTGTTTCAACTGGACCACCTTCATTTTGATGAGGAGTTCCTCTCCTTCTTTCTATGTCTTCCCACAATTCTTTAACCATATTTTTCATCTCAAGGAACATTTTTCAAAACTCCTTATCATCCTCAAAAATAAATCCTTCATGTTCCATTTCTTTTCTTTGAAATATAGGTCCAATTTCAGGATTAAATTCTTCAAGTGTGCCTTCACCTTGCTTAGATTTGGACCTTGTAAGAATTCACTTGAAAATACATGTCAAAACCAACTTTGATACCAAATTGATACAAAAATCCTTAGATGTACAATTAATTATTCGATACACATAAACATCCTACCAGATTCAAAATATAAATGATCGCTTGATTATTTGGAAAAGCACATGTGAATATGCTTACTTATTCCATAAACTTCATTAATATTGATGAATAAATTGAAGAATAATGAGATAACATAGTAGAAAACAAAAGAACTCAAATTACACATATTGATGACATATATTACTTAATCTTCAAGTCCTCTTTAGATAGTAATATTGTTCTTCACTATCTCAAAATGCCAAATTACATTACAACATAGGCTTACAAAAAACCAATTTATCGGACTATGTTTAATTCCACTACTCAAAACAAGAAAAAGAGTTCACCATTATAATCCTTGTGAAATTCTGAGAAATTTGAATATAAAGTCGACCAAATTCTGAACTGGCTCAATTTCACCCTCTTTACATGCCAAACGATGCACGAAAAGCTCATTAATGAAAATCTGGATTAGGACTTTTACAAATGACCTATGATCACAAAACATACTTCAAATTCATGATCCTTGTGAAAAAACAAATCCAATGAATATAAACTTGACTACTTTCGGACAAAATACCTTATGGCACTCAAAACGAGATAATGCCAAAACTTACGCAATCTCTTGCATTCACTTCTATTAACTTCGTACCTTGGGATCCATACCACCTCGAGATCTATTCCCTCATGGGAATGTGTGTATAAAAATTGGTCTACACGCCCATTAAATAGGGTGTGGGCCCTTAATTGACCTCCAAAATTCATGATAGGCATTAAATATAAAGTGGATGGTTTGTTTTAACAAACCATATGTATAGCTTGTTGGTTAAGTCATGGAGTTTATATATGGAAAGTTGGGGGTTTGAGCCCCACCGACCACCATATATTCTCGTGTTTTTTTGGTGTATGGTTATACATTGCTATAACCATACTATATATGGTTATACCCATCGAAAATTTCATTAATCCCTTTCATGGATTAGCTGCTTGGAATGGTGGTTATATGAAGTTACAACGACCACGGGCTATGGTTCGAGGGCTTAGGCCCTCGGCCTTTTGTTGCCCAACAAACCTTTCATACAATATTATATATATATCTATATATATATATGGTTAGGTCTTGTAGGCGTGGTGCATTGGAAATGGAGGTTTGTTTAAGGCTTTGGGAGGTTATGGAGGTCGCGGGTTCGACCCCTATTGAGTCCATAATTTTTTATAAACCATACCAATATAGGCCAATTGTAGGCTGCCACATGGCAACCTCTTATTGGCTTTCTTGTGCCATGTGTCAACATATAATTTTACCACTTAGATTTCACAGACTTTCCCAGTCAACTTCCATCCAATGTGCCATGTCACCTATACGATCGTGTGCCATGTGTCAGTGGTGACATGTGTCACCCTTTTTCCTATGTTAACTTTGACCTTTGACTTGGTTTGACTGGAAATTTGACAGCTTGTAACTTTTGCATACAAACTCTGCTTGACTTGCAGTGTGCACCGTTGGAAAGATAATGATGAGCTCTACCTATTGATGTTATTTTTGAGATAATTTGAGACAGTTGAATTTTGAGCTTTATGAATCCCCTGGGACCTCTATGAGTGTTCCATATCCTCCTAGACATCTGTGATCATTCCTTAGATCCTCCTAGATCAACGGGAGGTGGGACTGGATCTAATATGGGGACAGTTAGTTGTGTGTCCTCTACGTTAATGGCCTCATCTGATAGTATGTCCTCGGAGGATGTAGAAGTTGATGCATCAATTTCAGAGAACATTTGTTCACGACATCTATGGCCTGCAGAATACTTTCATCATAGTAATAGAAAATTCCTTGCTTATGATGTTTATCCATTTCTGTTGGATATACCTTTTTTAGCTTCAAAGTTTGTGTCGAAGTAGAGGCATCCCCTAGACAAGGGTGCTTGGTAATTGCATAATGAAGGGGTTGGTCCTGCACAATGGTGTTAACTTCCAGAGAAAATGTGTATGCCTGCAACCAGGTAGTCGGATGGTGCATGAAAACATACGCTTGAATGATGTCCTTTAAGCCACTGAGAAAACACTCCAGATAAAACTCATCAGATAAGCCCTCTATTCTGATAGCCAACTATTCAAATGCATAGATGAAGTCTTCTACTGGCTCTATTTGTCGTTACTTGGTTAGTCATCAAAAAAAATTGGATTCTCTATCAAAATGGGCACAAACTTCTTTGGTGAACATAGTCCAATTTGGTAGTCCCGAAAAACATTTCTTATGCCATTGCAACCATTTCCATTATTCTTGATTAAAGTATAGAACTCCCACATGGAGTTTGGTCTCATCGTCTCGTATATCATGGAGGGAGAAGTAGTGTTCCATTTGAGATACCCACCCGTTCGGGTTTGAGCCATCAAATTTATGGATCTCAAATTTGGGAACCCTATTCCAGGAGTTGGGAGAGCCCCAAGGGGAGTGGGAAAGATGAGGGTTCTCATAATGGGAAGAATGAGAAGTGTGAGGGTGGGACTCTGGTTTCATACCCTGGTTGTGTGTCAGAAAGTATTGAAATTGGTTCAAGAGGGTTTTCAGGCTCTGGTGTAGCTCCTATTGAAATTGTTTAGAGAGGGTGTTTAGGCCCTGGGTTAGCTCCTCGAATAGTTTGGTTACCTTAGTGTCCAATTTGTCTAGGGTTTGAGTGTGAGTGGTAGGGGCCATTGTGGAGTCTTAGGTAGAGTAATACCTCAGTGATTAGCACGATATATGGAGTTTGTTGGGATTGATAGCAAACAAGGGTGTAGGGAGAGGGATCTGGTCCATAGAAAATGGTAGGTACCATTGTGATCAAGACGAAGAGAGGAATCCAATGGAATATGTCTCAAATAAGGGTGCCAAGAAGGGGTCGAGTCCATGATAAAAAAAAACATCTTAAAATGAATGGAAACATTGCAATTAAGATGAAGAGAGGAATCCAATGGGATATGTCTCAAATAAGGGTGTGGGTGGGACCATTATACTATGATCTGAATACTTCTGCAGCTTCGGAATGCCCAAATTCTTAACAGTAAAAAATGTGTAGTCAATTCGCAACTAGAATGTCGGAGGCAAGGTTGCGCATCCAGAAAATATTGTGTGTACCTTGTCTGGTATGTAACCCCCTGGTCAGGGTTTGTAGGGTGCCTATGGACAAGGTTTTTCCCTATTCTATAGCTCTCTAATATACGTGTGGGATTGAATAGTATTACTCGAGCCAATATATAAGGGAACCAACTAAGGAGGCTCAACCGTACCCTTAGTTGTACTGCCTGATTACCCAGGTACTAGAGAGTATCTTCCCGAGTGTTTTTCTTGGTGGCACTATAGCAGTAAGGTGATCGATCGATCGATCTATGGAGGGTTTCAGGATACCTAGACCAGTTCGTATACATGCTTTTTCTAATGTGATACCACTCAAAGGGGTACCAACAAGAATTACAAGGGTGTCCAACAATGTGAGCTTAAAAACCTTTTATATTCCCTGCATGTATTCTTCCCCGAACGCAAATTTATTCGTTGAACGATAAATCATTGTAGCTTAAAAACGCTAGAATATGTCTCTACCCTAAAAAAAATTAACCCACAATTCCTACCCAGGAAAGAGATATGATACCACTTGTTATGCACTTGGTTATGTTATTTTGAGCAAAGACTGGAAATATCACAGAAATTACCAATGGAACAACAGAATATAGAGAATAGCACACCAAAAATGATACCTTTTATTGAAACAGGAGCAATCTTCACTTGCGGGGGAAACCTTCGGTAGAGAAACGCTCTATTACAATAATTCTCAAGACATCCTTTCTCATACCTCCTACTCTTATTTATACCAATTCTATCTTCTAGAGAACATTTGAGATGAAGATGTTTCTAGAAGCGGAAGCTTCTATTAGGTCTTCTTACATTGACTTGTTCACATTTATTTAATAGGCTTTATTAACTAACGTCACCCTTTATTACATAGAAAGTGTATCATGTTAACTAATGACCAACTAAGAGGGGTTAGGGTCGGATCCTAACACTCCCAATCTTTGAATGAATCAGATGTTTTGTCTTTTTTCTCATCTATGGGAAATAGTCTTTTAAGCCCTAGGTTGAATATTGCAATAGTTAAGACTAATGCCAAGATCTATATGACCCAGCTAGATTATAGGGGTTGCTTGATCAAGTGGTTAAATACAAACTCAGAAACCTTAAAATTATGGGTTAGAAGTCTCATTTTTTTTGTCAGACTCCATGGAATTCGGAATGTAATATTTTGTGTATACTTAATAGAAATTAGTAGTCTCTTTTTTTTATTAAAGAAAATTATTAAATACTAAAAAACTTCACATTTATTGAGATATAATTTTTTATTATTAAATTTTATACTATGTATTAATTGTTTTATTTAAAAGTCATAAAATTTAGTACTTCTAGATTTTGGATAAATCCAAATTTAAAATAGATTTAAACTGATTTTGTTAAAAAAAAACTTTATAAAGTTTTGCAATTAAACCAAACTATTAATATTGATAATAATTTGGTTTAAAGATCATAGCCAAGCTAGACACTAAATTGGTGTATGAGACACCCTTGTTTATGGCACAAGGGACTCTTTTCGGATAGAACGATTTGACTACTAAATTCTACATGTTATTTACCATTAAGCACATTCAAATTATACATATTATTTACTATTAAAACTATATATATATATATATATATATATATATACACACACACACACAAACATATCTTTAAAAATTTGCAAATATATAAACATAAACCTATCTTTGAGAAATCTAAATAATATCAACGACGAATGTCATGTTTCAATCATGATGGTAAATATTAACATACAAGTATCATGTGTTAGATATTGATTTGAAAAGAAAAAATTCAATTATATCTATTTAATTTGTAACAAATTACAAATCATGTATTTTCAATCCTATCTTTTTTTTTAATTACAAATCATGTATTTGTATTTTATGTTTTTTCAAAACATTTGTGTTGGACACACCGACCACACTGAGAGGGGGGGTGAATCAGTGTAGGGATCTTTTTAAACTTCCCTTCACAAAACTCCTTAGTTAACAATCATCATTTACTCATCACTTATTATTGTCATTTATAACCAGTTGTATGTGAACATATATCAGCAACAGATAACCGCAACATATATCATCAACAAGTCATCACCACAAAGAACACAAGATGTATGTACAATTTTATTTTTATTATGAACTACAATCCTTGGGTTTATCAGCAACAACTGGATAGATTTACAACTCCACAAGAGCACCAGCTTTGCAATGCAAGACTCAGTTTACACAACTTAGCACCAACTGAGAAGAGGATTCAATCCTCAACATATACCAATATGTCAATAGGTACACAACTTATCAATAGTGCATCACGTGTGTGTACGTGCCCTACCAATAGTACAGCTCATGTATGTACGCGGCCTATCTGTATTGCAGCCTGCATATGCCCTCTGAATAACTAGGGTTTTCTCTCTTTGAAAAACTTAGATCCTATGTAGCCTTCAGTCACATCCACTTATGTATTTCATTGTCCAATCTATACCATAACCAATCACAACACATCTATGCTCTCCAACAACTTACTCATGCTCCTCAACCATACAATATGAATGCTACTTAATCATGCATAAGCAACCAGTATACTATGGCAACCATATCAGTACTGAAACATAAGAGTGTTTCTCACTCAATCAATGAACCAATAAAACCATATCACAATAGCCATACCAAGAATGCCTTAAGAATTCACCATACCATAAGCAAGAGTATCCATCGAGACAATCATGTAACCATACCAGAACTTCTATGACAAATCTAAGCCCATAGAATGCAGATATGGAACTTGCTTCATCCTTCAGGAACCTGAAACCATCTCACACTCAAGTCTCCATGACTTCCTCCAACTGTATGTGCTCTGATCTTCTTCGGCCCGTGTGTGTAAGCACCCTGCCTCACTGTAGCCCACATATGTACGCACACAGGCTCATTGTAGCCCGCGTGCTCCTTGAGAAACTAGGGTTTCTAAACTTCCAAAACTTTCTCCATCAAGATCCCATACTTACAGAAACTTTGATGCATCCATGAGATCCTCCAATTACTCTCTTCCTTAGAATAGATCTTCAATGTATGCTCCAGAGAGATATATTTACAAGAGACACTTGCCTCTTATTTATACTCTCCAAGTAGCTTCCTTAGAAGCATCCACTAGACCACTTTGTCCACATATCCACTTTGTCCACATAACCATTTTGTCCATTTAACCCTCTTTCCTTATTTTAGGGTTAATCCATTTATAACCACTTTCCATAATTAGAAAGTTATCCATTTAATTTATTATTTAAATAATCCTCTTTGACTTTATCTCTTCACTTTATTATTTAAATAATTTCTTCTTTGTAAGAACTTTGACTTATTTGACCTTTGGGGGCTTCTAGCCAACATATGGGGGTCGTCCAACTTCGTAAGGCCATAACTTTCAAACCTTGAGGAGTTATGTGACGTTCCACATACCACCGGAAATGGCATGACAAGAATTTTCCATCTAGGATAGTCTCACTGACAAACTCATTGATCTTCATATCATTATTCCATAATTAAGCATGGGTTTTCTAACCATACTTCTTAGGATAAATGAACTGCAAAGCGTCTTCCCATGATGGATTTCACCATAAGGGGACCACTTTGGAGTTCATCCATTTGTTTCCTATAAACCATGACAAGACAATAATGATTCATCTTTACATCAATCCAACTGGAATAACCCATGACAATACATCACTATGGCATTGTCCCTTTGTCATTGATTCTATGCATGACCACATGATCCAACGATCAATACATTAATGCATCCATCCATCTATGCATCATTTATCAATGAAAAAACATTGATCCATATTCATCTATGCATGACATATATCAATGCCAAGACATTATTCCTTTGACATCAATGACAACATGATCCAACAATCTCCCCCTTTGACATTGATGACAATACCAACATTGATGTCAACGCCAATCATTGATAGCAACATGTAGACACAGCATTTCTCTTCATCAATAGTCATCTCAATCACATCAATGTGACTATCTCTCCCCCTTTGACATCAATGGCAAAGGGTAGTTCTCTCCTTGGGGTTGCTCCCCCTACCTGAACTCTCCTTGGGGTTGCTCCCCCTTACTAAATGCCTTTGATATTCCTCTGAATAATATCTCCCTTTTTTAACAAGGGATATCACTCTAATGTAATGTTGAAGACATATCACTCATGCTCCCTTTATGACCATCTCTCCCACTGGAACTATGACTATGTGCTCTTTCTCCAAGTAGAGGGCTCTTTTTCCAAGTATTTATCTTTTCATCTGATAAATATCTCCTCATAGAACCATGGGAAGAAGAATGACTCCCCCTATCCCTATGGGTATGTCTCCCCCTATATTCTTTGTAATATGAGAAATATGCTACCACTGCAATATTTTTCTACTGCAAATTCTACTGCTCAACCGGAACATGGATCAACTGCTCAGGAATGATCTTCTTTTTATATGATGATCCTTGGACCTGTCCATGCATCAAACTCATGCCATGACATACATCATGAAGCAAGATATATGTCAACAGTGAATAGAGAATCATGAACAAAACACCAATCAAGTACATCATGTGCCATATTGTATTCCAATGCCTATGTACATCAACCATGTACATCAATATCATACAAAATACCAGAAGATATCATCAATGAAGTGTATCAACCATATGCCAAGAACATGTTCCAATTGTGTACCAATCATATGCCTCTACCAACATGCCAACCATGTGTCTCAAACAAGTGTCATATCACCCATGACATGCCTCTACCATGAACCAAGTGCCACAACCATGTATCTCAAGTGTCTCAACTATAGTGTCCCCAAGGCCGAGCCCCATTGTAAACCAAGTTTTGAAAGGAATTGTCATTATGTTTTATAGGTTGGTGAGCCAAGTTCTTATAAGCTGGAGACTTATGTGTTTGTTAGTCCAGGGAGCCTAAGTGTTGAAGGCCAGGAGCTTGTTGTTGTACTTGTATGTATGCAGAACATTTAATAAAATATAAACACCGCCAGGTGCAAACCAACCACGATGAATGAGTGAAGGGGGACTGAGCATCCACAGAGTGGGCAAGGAATTAGGGGCTGGAAGGTGGGAAAGGGGCTAAGTGTTGAGCCTAGGGGATAAGCCTAGGGGGCTTAAGCCTGGGAATAATATTTTAATATTATTCCAAAAGAACATGTGCATTTTATGTTTTATTTCATCCTAAGTTTTGGAAAGGGTAAGCGTGCAAAGGGGATGCATGTTGATGGAACGCATGCAGTTCCAAGGGTTACAAGTGTCAGCCCTGGTGCATGCAAATAAAATGGCCAATAGGAGCTGTGAGAGGGGCTCTCCTCCATTCTACCTGACGGTCTGAAGGTAAACGATCAGACCTCTGCAAAAGAATACCCGGGTGCATCCCTGAAAGCGGAAAAGCCTGGGTTGACTTCTGAGATATCCGATACAACCCCTGTCTGAACAGTTCGAACCTGTGTTGACCCTGCATGGATTGTTTGTCACGCATCCCTGACAACCAGAGAATGATTCTATTCTATGCTGGCAGATTGGGAAATAAGAAGTGACTAGCCATTGTTGAACCTATTGGGAAGCCCATGTCTGTTTTCCCCGTGAGTTGTTGTGACCACGCAGTGCTGGACTGCGTTGGGTCTTGTTGGCCAGTGGTACAACATTCTCTCCAGGTGAGAGAGGTGATTGAGGTTGGTAGAACAGGCTGTTGGCCTATGAGCGATTCTCTCCAGGTGAGAGAGTGCGTAGAGGAAGGAGAGAACTCCTGGAAGGAACCCTGTAGCTGCCACAGAGCCCGGAGACTTCCAGTCTGGCCTGTTCCTGTAACCCAAGGCAAGGGATATTAGCAGTCGAAGGACTGTCCAGGTGACAGAGAAGGTGTATACTCTTGGGGTGGAACAGGAATGTGGGGAATGAGGGTCTGTGGGCAGTGAGCGTGGGAGGTTCCTTGGAGAGAATCCCTTCCTTGTGGTTGTGTGTTGTTTTCCCTGTAACCTCAGCCTAGCCTATATTTCCTTTCCTTGGGGTGGAGCTTAGTCCCATCTCGGGGGTAACCCACTACTGAGCTAATGAGCAGTGTGGTCTAAGGCTGGGAGGTTTGTGGAAGGCCTACACTTGGTTGGTGGAATATACCACTGTTTTACAGATAAGTACTAGATGATGCTTTAATTATGTTTTGTATCTCTGTGTATTATAATTATCATGCATTCTGTTGTGCATTTGGATTAATGTATTTGCCATGGATTATTTATGTTAAAAATGATTCTTGTGCTTACTCTGAGCTTAAATGTATTTATTTTCTTAAATGCATGCGATTAATTATGAATGTGAATGTGTTATTCTGCGTAGTAACACCTACACGGTAGCCAAGGTGTGCTACAGTTACTTTGGGTTATCTACCAGAGTGGTGTTATAGTAACCTTGGTAGCTGAGTGAAAGGGGTGTTACAGTTTGGTATCAGAGCCAAGGTTTCGACACTGAGCCTAGATGGGCTAGTGGAGCGATATTTGGACCGAGAATGCGAGGGGAAATTGGGTCTGGAAGGCCAATTTCAGACCCTGGTTTACTCCAAAATGTCAAGGAGTTACATGACGCATTTTTTTTTAAAGCTCAGGAGGTATAGCGGCGTTATGAAACCGCGGCCATTGTGGTATGAGTCCACAGGGAGAGAGGACTCCACACCAGTGGTGTGGAAGCTCTAGGATCTGTTCGGGAGGGAAGGCGAACCCTTGTGAACCGTTAGATCTTGATCAAATTACCCGACAGCCGTCAGATCGGTAGAGAGTTGCATGGAGTTTTAAAGCTTCGTGAATAGGAGGGTGAAAGTCCCAAAAGGAGTTGGCTTATTGGGATATCGGAGTTCTCGAGGTCGAGAAGGTCGAGACATTTCAAGTTCTGAAATAGTGAGAAGCGTTGAGGACCGTCCATTCTTGGGGATGCGTGGCCGAGATCGAGGCAGTCGGGAAAGTTCTGGAAGGAGAGTCATCCATTGGGAAATCGGGGTTCGGGGAATAGCGAATCCTGAGGACATATGTGTTTCGGCATTGGAAAGTCTGAAACCCCGATAGGAGGTATGACTGTGGTCATATAAGGGGAGGTCGTGTGAACCACGAGTCTAGCCCGAAGGGCTAACAGGAGTTAGAGTGCATCGGCATTTGGAAGCCCAAAACACCGAAAGGATCTGCGTCGTAGATCTGAGAAAGATCTGACCGTTGGATTTTTCTAGGAATGGATGTGGACACATGGAGATGTAACACGTGCCAGTGGGTCGAGGAGACAGGTGAGAGTGGTGGGACATGATGACATCATTAAAAGCGACGTGGACCCTCCTGAACGTACCACATGCCACGGTGGTGAACGGCGACAGTCGTGCTGTGGGCCCGGAGAATAAAGTAATTCGCAATTTTGAGGACTCACGAGATAAGGGCATGGGAGCTCGACATTGAAACTCGCAAAGTCGCGAAGTAGTGAGAATGAGAGGAGAAAAGTCAACATCGCTTCTCGAGGTTTCGTGAAAAGGAGGCACCAGGGTTGGATTCCACAACTCACAAAGGTGTGAATAGCGAAGGGTGCTAGCACTTAGCCCTAGACTACGGTCATGCGTAGCAGACGCTAGCGAGGAGGGAGCCATACCCGTGTCACATCTCAAGTATCAACGGTTAGAGGAAATGAGTCGAGGGTCTTCGACTCACGAACTCGCGAGATCGTGAGTTGAAAAAGAGTGAATCTGGTTACGAAAATCTAATTCTGGGATCTTTGTGGACCGAAACCCGAAGTCCCAAAATCACGAAGTGCCGAAAATGAAAGTTTTGAAAACACGAAAATTGCAGAACCAAACGAGAGCTCAGAAAACTTAATTGAATAAAAATGTCTTTCGTTCTTGTTCGTATTGGCTTATAAATGTTACAGATTGTTCCGAAGGAGTAATGGCCTGACAAACTTCGAATTTAATTGCACAGTGCGTGTGCAGAGTTCAACGGAGCTCAGGATTCCAGTTAACCAACGCCGAGTATGGAATGGGAAAAGGTGATGATTGCCTCTGAAACAGGAGACGAACGAGAAGGAAAGGATGTCAATATGGGAGTGGAAGGATCAAACTCCAATGGGCATGGAAAAGAGATGTTTAAGGAAGAACATATGATGCAACTCATCGAAAGATTGCAGAAAGATGCCCAGGCTCACCTAGCTGATAGCCAAAGGCTCATGAAAATCCGAGATCGGCAGGGTGAATTCAATTTAAAAATGTTGAAGAGCCTGGAAAGAATAGAAAATAAATTGGAAAAGGGGAGTGACACAAGCAGATCAAGAAGTGTCAGAACCCTTGAGGGGAGAAGGATATCGAGGAATGGTAACAGACATTACCGTCTCTCCCCAAAGCATTCTGGCAAGGAGACACACAGTAGTTCAAGCCTGTCCCCTACCAGAAAACACTGAAAATCTGGAAAGGATGAATTGAAAGGGGAGATGAACAAGATTAAGCCTCCAACATTCGATGGAGAACATAAGAAGGAAGAAGATATCGAGACCCGGTTGCTTGGCATGAAGAAATACTTCCAACTGCAGAATTATTCTACCCATGCAGAAAGAAGAATTGCAATGTACCAACTGAAAGGAAAAGAATCCATGTGGTGGGATCAGTTTGTGTAGGTGCAGCACATCCGAGAGAAAGAGGTCACTTGGAAGGAATTTAAGAGGTATTTAGAGAATAAATACCTCACTAAAAGATACTATGACAGAAAGATGAAGGAGTTCTTCGAACTCAAGTTGGGCAGTATGACCATTGATGGGTATGAACGAAATTTTCTGGAACTATTGAAGTATGTTCCATTCATCAAAAACGAGGCTGTCAAAATTCAAAGGTATCTGAGTGGACTACCACCTTCCATTGGTGACAAGATTCAGTATGACGATCCTAAGACCATGGAAGAAACCATAAGAAGGGAGAAATGTCTATATGAACAACAAAGAGAAAAGCCTACCTTTCGGAAAGTTTGGAATGATCAAAGGAAGTTTAAGAAGGAACAGAGGTAGAAGGGAAACAAGCCTTCTTTTTTTAGAAATAGTCCTTGGGGACAGTCATCTTTTAGAGACCCCAGGAAAGTTGAAGGGAGTGAGCAGATGCCAAGGCCTCCACCTATGGAGTGTTGGGGTTGTAAAGGGAATCATAGGTATAGAGACTGCCCCCACAGAAAAGACAAAGCAAGAACTGTCCATATTGTTCAACAAGCTGAAACAGTGGAGGATATGGGCAGTAGAATGTCGAGGATCTATGCAGCCCTAGACAACAAGCAAGCAGAATTTCAATCGCACATGATTGAAGTGGAAGGTACGATCAACAACCGACCACGTGTTATTTTAATTGATTTAGGGGCTAGCCATAGTTATGTAGATCCTAGAGTGGTGGAAAGTTTGCATATAACGAGAAGCAAACATGAGAAGTCTTGGTTAGTGCAGTTGGCCACAGGGACCAAGAGGAAGGTCATTGAATTGGTTAAGTCTTGTCCAGTGGACATGAAAGGAATGAGCACTAAGGCTGAATTGAACATTTTTCCTTTAGGCTCATACGATTGATTAATTGGGATGGACTGGTTGGACCAACACCATGCCCTTTTGGATTGTCGTAACAAGAGATTTACATGTCTGGATGAAAAGGGAAATCAGGTAACAGTCCAAGGAATTCCCAGAGCCGTGGCTGTGAGGGAAAACTCAGCCATGCAGCTGAAGAAATGTTATCAGAAAGGCTGTCAATTATTTGCAGCTCGGGTGGAAGAAGCATCCTGAGATGAAGTCTCGAATCTGGAAGACCACAAAGTACTCAAATAATTCAAGGACATATTTCAGGAGGTACCTGGACTACCTCCAAGGAGGGACATCGATTTTTCTATAAATTTGATGCCTGGAACAGCTCCACTTTCGAAGGCTCCTTATAGAATGAGTACGCCAGAGCTGAAAGAGTTGCAATTGTAGCTCGAAGAGCTACTGAAGAGAGGTTACATTTTCCCCAGTGCGTCACCTTGGAGAGCCCCAGTCCTATATGTGAATAAGAAAGATGGGACGTTGAGGCTGTGCATTGATTTTCGACAGTTGAATAAGGTCACTGTCAAGAACAAGTATCCTCTGCCAAGGATTGATGATCTTTTTGATCAGTTGAAGGATGCGAAAATATTTTTGAAAATAGATCTTCGATCAAGATATCACCAAGTGAGAATAAAAGATGAGGACATCAGCAAGACCTCCTTTAGAACAAGGTACGGTCATTATGAGTTCACAGTGGTGTTGTTTGGACTATCCAACGCACCTGTTGTTTTCATGTGTTTAATGAATGGAGTGTTCAGAAATTATTTGGACAAGTTTTTCATAGTCTTCCTAGATGATATCTTGGTGTATTCCAAGACAGAGAAAGAACATGAGAAACACCTGAGAATGGTGCTACAGGTGTTGAGAGAACACCAGTTTTACACAAAACTGAGCAAGTGCTCTTTTTACCAAAGGCAGATCCATTACTTGGGACACATTATATCTGAAGAAGGGATCGTTGTGGATCCTGAGAAGGTACAGGCCATTCGAGAATGGCCAGTGCCAAGGAATGTGGAAGAAGTTAGATCTTGTATGGGTTTGGCAGGCTACTATAGGAGGTTTATAGCCAGATTCTCAAGGATAGCTCATTCTATCACTTCCTTGCAAAGGAAGGGGAAGAAGTTCCAGTGGACTGAAGAATGTGAGAGCAGTTTCCAGCGATTGAAGCAGCTTCTAACCAATGCTCCAATCCTAAAGATTGCAGATCCAAATAAGGATTACGTAGTGTGCACAGATGCATGTAAGGAGGGGCTGGGAGGATTTCTCAGCCAAGAGGGATTTGTAGTTTGTTATGAATCCCGAAAGTTGAAGGAACATGAGAAGAATTGTTCCACTCACGATTTAGAGCTGGCAGCAATCGTCCACGCTTTGAGAAAATGGAGACATTACCTCATGGGCAAGAGATTCTAGTTGAGAACAGACCATAACGGTCTGAAGTATTTATTTGATCAACCAACCTTAAACGCCAGGAAAATCAGATGGCTGGAGTTTCTATGCGAATATGACTTTGATATCAAGCATATCAAAGGGAAAGAAAATAAGGTGGCTGATGCACTCAGTAGAAAAGTGCACGAATTACATGCTACAACCATTAGCATGTACCAGACTGAGATGAAAGACAGAATTTTGGAAGCTGCAAATGTTGATTTGCAGTACAAAAATCTTGTAGCAAAGCTACAGTAGCATGAGAGACCACAGACCAAGGAAAGTTACACCTTGGGAACTAATGGTTTACTTCTGTATAAAAATAGAGTGTATGTACCCAATGTCCGAGAGTTGAAGTTGGCAATTCTAAGGGAGATGCATAGCGTGGATTATGTTGGACATCCTGGATATCAGAAGACTATGGCAGCAGTCAAAAGCCATTATTTTTGGCCGGGTTTGAAGAAATAAATCGTTGAATACATCGCCAGATGTATGGAGTTCCAAAAGGTTAAGGCTGAGCATAGGCACCCAGCAGGGTTGTTGCAGCCTTTACTTATTTCTGAATGGAAATGGGGCGTGGTAACAATGGATTTTATCACAGGATTGCCTAGAACAAGCAAGCAGCATGATTCAATCATGGTGGTGGTGGACAAGCTTACTAAAGCTGGCCATTTTATTCCACTGAAAACCACCCATAGAGTAGCAGATGTTGTTGATATCTTTTTAAAAGAAGTTGCACGCTTGCATGGAATTCCTAAGAAAATTGTGTTTGATAGAGACCCGAAATTCACTTCGAATTTCTGGAAAGGACTATTCAAAGGATTCGGAACGAATATGAACTTTAGTATAGCATATCATCCCGAGTCTGATGGACAGACAGAGAGAGTAAACAGAGTAATAGAAGACATGCTAAGAATGTATGTGATGGATAAACCATCAAGGTGGGAAGACTACCTACATTTGGTAGAATTTGCCTACAATAATGGGTATCATGCATCATTGAAGATGAGCCCATTTGAAGCGCTCTATGGAAGAAAGTGCAACACTCCAGTGAGCTGGGATAATCCAGCTGACAGAGCAGTAGTTGGGCCTGAGCTACTCAAAGAGATGGAAGATCAAATGATAAGAATTAAACATAATCTAAAAACTACCCAGGACAGGCAGAAAAGTTACGCTGATAGTAACAGAACCCATAGAGAATTCAAAGTGGGTGACCATGTTTTCCTGAAAGTGGAAACTAACATAAGTTCCCTGAGGTTGGGAAGTTGCACCAAATTGGCAGCAAGATTTTGTGGGCCATTTGAAATCCTAGAAAGGATTGGGCCGGTTGCATACATGCTTGCATTACCTGCACCTATGACTGTACATAATGTGTTTCATGTTTCACTTCTTAAGAAATATGTACCTGATGCTAAGCATGTTATCGATTGGAATTTGATTCAGGTGGAACTAGAAGGTGTCCTGCAAGTGCATCCTGTGCGCATATTGGACAGGAAAAGCAAACAGCTACGGAATCGAGCTATAGAGCTTGTAAAGGTCCAGTGGACCTGGTACGGTCCTGAGGACGCAACATGAGAGCATGCAGATGTTATGCGGGCAGAGTACCCGCATATTTTTTAATATTTTGAAAGGCTTGCAAAGACAGTGTAAGTTGCACTGAGGACAGTGAAAAAATAAGGGGAGGGGGATTGTAGTGTCCCCAAGGCCGAGCCCTGTTGTAAACCAATTTCTGAAAGGAATTGTCATTATGTTTTATAGGCTGGTGAGCCAAGTTCTTATAAGCTGGAGACTTATGTGTTTGTTAGGCCAGGGAGCCTAAGTGTTGAAGGCCAGGAGCATGTTGTTGTACTTGTATGTATGCAGAACATTTAATAAAATATAAACACTGCCAGGTGCAGACCGACCACGATGAATGAGTGAAGGGGGACTGAGAATCCATAGAGTGGGCAAGGAATTAGGGGTTGGAAGGTGGGAAAGGGGCTAAGTGTTGATCCTGGGGGCTAAGCTTAGGGGGTTTAAGCCTGGGAATAATATTTTAATATTATTCCAAAAGAACATGTGCATTTTATGTTTCATTTCATCCTAAGTTTTGGAAAGGGTAAGCGTGCAAAGGGGATGCATGTTGATGGAATGCATGCAGTTCCAAGGGTGACAAGTGTCAGCCCTGGTACATGCAAATAAAACGGCTAGGAGGAGCCGTGAGAGGGGTTCTCCTCCATTCTACCTGACGGTCTGAAGGTAAACGATCAAACCTCTGCAAAAGAATACCCGAGTGCATCCCTGAAAACCGAAAACCCTGGGTTGAATTCTGAGATAGCCAGTACAACCCCTGTCTAAACAGTTCAAACCTGTGTTGACCCTGCGTGGATTGTTTGTCATGCATCCCCGACAACCAGAGTGTGAGTCTATTATATGCTGGCGGATTGGGAAATAAGAAGTGACCAGCCATTGTTGAACCTGTTGAGAAGCCCGTGTCTATTTTCCCCGTGAGTTGTTGTGACCACGAAGTGCTAGACTGCGTGGGGTCTTGTTGGCCAGTGGTACAACTTTCTCTCCAGGTGAGAGAGGTGATTGAGGTTGGTAGAACAGGTTATTCTCCTGTGAGCAATTCTCTCCAGGTGAGAGAGTGCGCAGAGGAAGGAGAGAACTCCTGGAAGGAACCCTGTAGCTGCCACAGAGCCCAGAGACTTCCAGTCTGGCCTGTTCCTGTAACCCAAGGCAAGGGAGATTAGCAGCCGAAGGACTTTCCAGGTGACAAAGAAGGTGTATACTCTTGGGGTGGAACAAGCATGTGGGGAATGAGGGTCTGTGGGCAGTGAGCGTGGGAGGTTCCTTGGAGAGAATCCCTTCCTTGTGGTTGTGTGTTGTTTTCCCTATAACCTCAGCCTAGCCTAGATTTCCTTGCTTTGGGGTGGAGCTTAGTCCCAGCTCAGGGGTGACCCACTACTGAGCTGATGAGCAGTGTGGTCTAAGGCTGGGAGGTTCGTGGAAGGCCTGCACGTGGTTGGTGGAATCTACCACTGTTTTACAGATAAGTACCAGATGATGCTTTAATTATGTTGTGTATCTCTGTGTATTATAATTATCATGCATTCTGTTGTGCATTTGGATTAATGTATTTGCCATGGATTATTTATGTTAAAAATTATTCTTATGCTTACTTTGAGCTTAAATGTATTTCTTTGCTTAAATGCATGCGATTAATTATGAATGTGAATGTGTTATTCTGCGTAGTAACACCTACACGGTAGCCAAGGTACGCTACAGTTACTCTGGGTTATCTACCAGAGTGGTGTTATAGTAACCTTGGTAGCCGAGTGAAAGGGGTGTTACATCAACTATGTCATCCCATACATCATGTACCAAAGTATACGCTAAACAATTAATACCAATGGTGTATTTTAGCCAAGTACTATCACCCACTAGCATATACCATCTATGAGTGCATCAACATTTCACTAAACATGTATCACCACTTGTACCAAGCAAGTGTATCAACCATGCACCAAACCTCATCAACTCATCAACTACATGTCTCAATATGTAGCTCAACCACATGTTAAATTCATGCACCAAGATATTCAACAAATATGCCTCTAACGATACATCACAAGATATATCAATGGAACTCAAATATGTATCAGCCATGTACCCCAACATGTCTGCCTTAACCACCATTCACTACAGCAAATACTAAGCATCCAAAAATATATGTACAAGAAGTGTGACTCAATGACATCTCTAACTAGCATCATGATATGTCCCATAACAAAAGTGCCATAACTTCACTGTCACAACCAGCATTGTTCCTCAACAGAAAAATATCTCAATCCACAATTGTAGCATCTCATGGTATGACAATGAGCAGCAATGTGTCCTACTTGATTACATCTCCAACACCTTAGGGTGTTATGAAATCTTTCATTGTCTCTCCTTGCATAATATCTACATTCCAAAGATTTGTGACCATATTCATTACATGACTAACAGTGACCATGAAAAACATTTTCATACCTTTGCTTTGGTGTCCATCTTGAAGGTGTTTCTCTTATGAATTTGCTTTGAGGTGTAAATATGGTGTCTTAATGTCTTCCTTGCTTTGTTCTTTTGAAACTTTCATTGCATTGTGTTGATGGTTGACTTTCAACATTATTTCCATCCTTTGAGAGTGAGGGACTTACCTCATGCTTCTTTGAGATGCTTGCTTCAACATCTATAGACTCTTTGTTGTATCCAAGACCTGATTTATCATTTGGTGATCTTTGACTATCCAAGATCTCATTCAATATTGTTGAGCTATTCAAGAATTTGTTTGACTTATCTACTTTCTTTCTAATATCAACAACTTTAGCTTCTAACTTATGACATGACTCTTCTTTTTCATTTACTTGATTTTTTAATAGTTCCTCTACCCTTTTGGCTTCTTCAATTTGGGTCTTGAGATGGACATTAACTTCAAGACTTTTGTTAATAACATCATCTACCTTCTTATTCTCTTCTATTTCATTCTTTAGTCTTTTGATCTCTTCTTCTTTTTCTTCTAATTGAGACCTTTTACTTTCTTCTTGTTCCTTGATCATTTTCTTTAGTTCCAAAATATACTTTTGATTCTTTTCAAGAAACCTTTTAGTGTTCTCCGAAGGATAGCTATAGTCTATATAACTATGGTCATAGTTGTATTCATATAGACCCCAATCAACTTTATTTTAAGATTTGAAAGTTCTTCTTCTACTTCTTCCATGGGATAATTATCATATGATTCTTCACAAACTATTTATAGATCTTCTTCTTCACATGTAGAGAAAAATTCAACATCATCACATTTAGAATTATTGCAATCAGAGGATTGTGGAGATTCTTTACCTTCATTGTTCTTAATGGAGTTATCTTTAGTGTCTTCCTTTTTGCCTTGGTATGTCTTCTCTATATTTAGCCATAGATCCTTGGTGGAAGAGCATTTTCCCATGCTCTCTTTGATAGAACTTGAGAGTCCATTGAGAATGGTCTTGAAAGCCAATGCATCATTCTTATTTTCTTCCTTTTGAGCTGCAAACTTTGACTTGTTCTTCAAGGGAAATAATCCACCAATAGCTGCTCTCCGAACACCTGCTCATTTTTCCTTCAATTGCACTTTCATTTATATTCTCCATGTTGAATAATTTTCCTCATCAAGGATTGGAACTTCATCATCCATTTGTGTGTCCATGGATCTCCTCCAAGCTTGTTAAGGCTTATAGTGAAGGCTTGCTCGGATACCAATTGTTGGACACACCGACCACACTCAGAGGGGGAGGTGAATCAGTGTAGGGATATTTTTAAACTTCCATTCACAAAACTCCTTAGTTAGCAATCATCATTTACTCATCACTTATTACTATCATTTATAACGAGTTGTATGTGAACATATATCAGTAACAGATAACAACAACATATATCATCAACAATCCATCACCACAAAGAACACAAGATGTATGTACAATTTTATTTTTATTGTGGATTACAATCCTTGGCTTTATTAGCAACAACTGAATAGAGTTACAACTCCACAAGAGCATCATCTCTGCAATGCAAGACTCGGCTTACACAACTTAGCACCAACTGAGAAGAAAATTCAATCCTCAATAGATACCAATCTGTTAACAGGTACGTGACTTGTCAGTAGTGCAGCACGTGTATGTACGCGCCCTACCAGTAGTACTGCTCGTGTATGTACGCGGCCTATCTGTATTGTAGCCTATGTATTCCCTCTGAACAACTAGGGTTTTCTCTCTTTGAAAAACTCAGATCCTCTGTAACCTTCAGTCACATCCACTTATTTCTTTCACTGTCCAATTTGTACCATAACCAATCACAACACATCTATGCTCTCCAACAACTTACTCATGTTCCTCAACCATACAATATGAATGCTACTTAATCATGCATAAGAAACCAGTATACTATGGAAACCATATTAGTACTGAAACATAAGAGTTTTTCTCACTCAATCAATGAACCAATAAAACCATATCACAAAAGCCATACCAAGAATGCCTTAAGCATTCACCATACCATAAGCAAGAGTATCCATCAAGACAATCATGTAACCACACCAAAACTTCTTTGAAATATCTGATCCCATAAAATGCAGATCTGGAACTTACTTCATCCTTCAGGAACCTGGCACCATCTCACACTCAAGTCTCCATGACTTCCTCCAACTATACGCGCTCTGATCTTCTTCATCCCACGTGTGTACGCGCCTTGCCTCACTGTATCCCACATATGTATGCACTTAGGCTCACTGCAGCCCGCGTGCTCCTTGAGAAACTAGGGTTTTTGAACTTCTGAAACTTCCATCGTCAAGATCTCAGACTTACGGAAACTTTGATGCGTCCATGAGATCCTCCAATTACTCTCTTCCTCAAAATAGATATTTAATGTATGCTCAAGAGAGATATATTTACAAGAGACCCTTCCCTCTTATTTATACTCTCCAAGTAGCTTCCTTAGAAGCATCCACTAGGCCACTTTTTCCACATAACCATTTTGTCCATTTAACCCTCTTTCCTTATTTTAGGGTTAATCCATTTATAACCACTTTCCATAATTAGAAATTTCTCCATTTACTTTATTATTTAAATAATCCTCTTTGACTTTATCTCTTCACTTTATTATTTAAATAATTTCTTCTTTGTAAGAACTTTGACTTCTTTGACCTTTTGGGGCTTCTAGCCAACATATGGGGGTCCTCCAACTTCCTAAGGCCATAACTCTCAAACCGTAAGGAGTTATGTGGCGTTCCACATACCATTGGAAATGGCATGACAATCATTGTCCATCTAGGATAGTCTCACTGAAAAATTCTTTGATCTTCATCTAATTATTCCATAATTAAGCATGGGTTGTCTAACCATACTTCTTAGGATAACTCAACCGCAAAGTGTCTTCCCGCGAGGAGTTTAACCATAAGGGGACCACTTTGGAGTTCATCCATTTTTACTTCCTATCAACCATGACAAGACAATAATGAGTCATGTTTACATCAATCCAACTGGAATAACCCATGACAATACATCACTATGACAGTGTCCATTTTTCATTGATTCTATGCATGATGACATGATCCAACGATCAATACATTAATGCATCCATCCATCTATGCATCACATATCAATGACAACACATAGATTCATATTCATCTATGCATGACATCATCTATACATCATATATCAATGACAAGACATTATTCCTTTGACATCAATGACAACATGATCCAACAATTTGTTTGACTTAATAATGTACTAGATTTGTTTAATTAATATTTAACATACAAAATAGGGTATTTGGCACTAGGCACTTGTAATAAGATTTCAAAGGATCTCAACACTAGTTCATTAGCATTGAGTTAAGTGTTATGTGTACTTCAAAATAAATAACATATTTTCTCTTTTAGTATTAATATTTAGCAAATGTTTTAACATATTTTTTCTTCTAGGTTGTTTAAATGCTATGTTTTGCCTTTGTTTCATCAAAATAAAGCAATATATATTCATGATTTTTAAGTAAGATTATAAAGTAATATATATATTTATGATTTTTATAATAAAATTGTGAATTTGTCACAAACAATAATTTTTTTCCTA
>ML793845.1:210638-227264 GCA_009831015.1 Picea engelmannii
AAATCTCAAAAAACTAAATATGAAAATACCAGATTTTAAAAATCTAAACTTAAAATACTGAAACACGCAAGAAGATGCTCCACCTTCCCATGATCAAAATGAAAAGGTCATATTGAAGATTACAAATTTGATATGCTTGAGCGATGTGTCTGGAGTTGGAGACGAGACCTACTTTGTGGGTCACTTTTTTTCCAGCAGAAAAGTTCTCGATATATTTATATATATAATTGTTTTCAAAACAAGAAAGTTTACATCCCAAAAAGACTAAGATTGTCCAGCAATGCAGGCTTAGTTCAGAGGAGGCTTTTAGCCTCATAAACATAAAAACTGTCAATACAAGAAGAGCCCATACCCACAAAAACTCATACCCCAGATAATTTGTCGAGACACAACAACTATAGCCACCTCAGGAACAAAGAAGATCAAAAACGAAAAAAGCAAAAGCTTTCCCCATTGGAAGCTAGAAAAGACTTAAGTACAACATGGACCCTTCATTTCCATCTACCCAATAATTGTAGGTAATTTTCTCTTCTTTCTTTTGTAGCACCATCTTGGAAAGATGATCAACCACCTTATTACTTTCTCTGTAGATATGTGAAAAAGAGATAAAGTGTCCCTCAAGAAGTGACTTTGTAGGTCACTACTTTATGACATTTCATAAGGAGTATATGTGAGAAAGGTATATAGATGGATTACATTATAAATAAGTAAATGATTTTAAATGACAAAATAAATTATCTTTATATAGTTTTAAGTGTTTATAGTCATTCAACATTCTTTATAAACCTTACCATCATCCAACATAATGATACTAATACAATACACATTTTTATAATGATACTAATACAATACACATTTTTATAGAGTGATGTATTTATTCACCAATTATTAATAATTTAGATGGATTGTTAGTATATGGTTTTTGATGATTCTACACATAGTTGTCAAGAGATTTATGTTATATTTTTGGAGAAAATTATTTTTGAAATTTGTATTAGAAAAAACATATGAAGATTCTAATATATTATTGGAGAAAATTATTTACAAAATTTGTGTTAGAAAAACATGTCAATTGTTTTAATTAAAATTATAAAGCGTAAAATGGTGATGTATTTTTCACATTAAGATAGAGAAAAGGCAAGGAAGAGAGGTCATACACCTCCCTCTCTTTGATTTCCCATGTTGCAAACCTTACTAGGGTTTCACCCACAAGATACATGAAGCATGTGTGTGATCAATTTGAGTAGGGAGGTGGATGACCATGAGAGTAGTGAGGATACATGGTGCCTTTGGTTAATTGCTTTGTGTACGTTTGTAGATCAAGACTTATTCTTTTGCTCCTGGTAAAGGGATACCTTCTATGTTCGGATGGTAGTCTTATTTTATCTCTCCTCACATTCTATGGTGATGGTAATTGGTTTCCCAAATTATGGGTCTTTTGGATCTCTAGAAGAAACGTATTCTCATGGTCACTTCATGACTCTACAATTGTGGTCTTATGGTGTCATATCTTGAATTTCGCGTGTTCCATAATGCATGGTCATCTCACGTGGATGGTGGTTCCCATAACTTTCTTTGCAACTCCCGTTCTCATAGAATGCTCGTGGTATCCTAATTTTTTTACGGTCCTATGCATTAGGGATTTTATTTATGGTTTGAGGTGTTCCTACATGATATGGGGGTCAGGTCTACTCTCTACCTTGTGCGGTGTTCTTGCGGCTTATCGAGGGTGATTCTGTGGTTGTAAAATACCAACTTTGTATGGTTCTTAGTATTTTATTCTATGGCATTCCATGGTATCCATATTTTCTCATGGGGTTTGGTTTTTTCTTGTGGTGGTGCTATTGTTTCTCGTGGTAGACATATATATTATTTATATTTTAGCTTGTACTTTGGCTCTTATTTTGAGGTAATTATGGTATCCTTGTGTGGTATTGTGGTTAGGGTTTTAGCATGTTGACTAACTATTTGATGTAGCTTATGGAGTATGTCCTCCCAACGTAATCTATTAGTCATCTATGGGGGATTATGTTGGTTGTGATTTTTTCTTGAGCTTGTGAAAATTGCCACTATAGTTCACTTTTCTTGTATAAAAGATCTCTATATAATAGTTTTTTCCATTAACAGTTAAAGTAAACATCTTCCTAAAAATAATTTATAAAGGATAAGTGAGGGGTTGTCGTGACACTAACAAAATGCAAGGACAATGGATCCAAATTGCCTAATCCACCCCAAGGATTTACAAAAATAATACCAAAATGAAAGAACATTGGATCCAAATTTCCTAATCCACTCCAAGGATTTACAAAAATAATAGTCTTCTTACACCTAGTTTTCTTTAAGACACACATACTAAATTTATTCTCTTGGTAGCATCATAACATTTTTATTAGATCATCTCACAATTATTTCTACTGGAACGGAGGGACAATTCTTTGGATGTGTGGGAGGCCAATCATTTTGCATGTCTTCATTTGGTATTTTCCTTATGAATACTTGAATTGTGTAGGTATTTCATTTTTTAATATTTATAATTATTTAAAAAATGTATTCACATTTAAATTTTTATTTTAAAAATGTATTATTGTTATAAAAAAAATATCCATCCTAAACAACATGTATCTGTATGAATGAAATAACACATTTGATTAAACAAATTAATCATTAAAATTATTGATTAAGTTCATTTTGTATATTGTATATTTGTTTTAAAAAATGTTGCTCATGATTGAAGAAAGGTATTGGATGAGGAGGATGACCTCCATTGTTGCAATAAATATATTTTGTGTTGTGTATACAAGTTTATTTTGTTATATTTAGTGAGGGCTAGCTATATTGTAATTGTCTCAGTGTCAATTTTGTTTATATTTTTAATTAATTTGTTGAATTGTGATTTTTTTTTGGTAAAGGTTAAATATTAGAGTTCGGCAAAAACCAATTTTTGAATATTTTGAAATTTTATTTATTTGGTGTTTGATTGGTTGATTGTGTGGGCTCTGTTTGATTTGGCAATTTTTTATCTTATTATGGGTTGTGTTGGGAAAAAAAATAAAAATAATAAATTAATTCATTGGTCTATGGTGCACGCTGCAATGAATTCGGGATTGGTTAGTCGTGTTGTGTTAAGTTGTTGAATTGACAATTCCACTGGAGCATTAATTTATACATTAAACATGGTTGGCATGTTTAGACAATGGGTGCATTGTTGGCCAGTTTGAAACCCACGATCTATCCTTTCTTTGATGGGTTATGTGCTTAGTTGCAAAGGACACTTTATTATGCATGTCGAACGTGATCCTAGGGACACATATTATGTTCCCAAGGTGGTTTTGAGTTTAGAACTTGTTACAGAATGGCATTGTTATGGAAAAATTGATCCAGACTTTATTTCTTATTATTATGAAAAACAAAACAACAGAAATAAAAAAAACTCAACAACCCAAAATAAAAAAGAAAACAGTAAGACAGAAGGCTATATACAGCAATCATGTTTACATAAGCGTTAATGATCAAGTTGGTTCCACATAATGTTTCAAGTAGGAACCATTAGTACTGTAAGAGAACAATCGATATTCCAAATCCTTTAGAAGGTATGAGTTTGCGCCTAGGACAAAAGCGATTTTGAAAGGACCTAGCCATAATTTTTGGAATTTAGAATGTCTCCCTCTTTCAGCATGGGTTGAGTCCCATAATAGAACATTGTTATCAATCTTGAACTCAACATCCTTTGCTCATTTGTTAAAATACTTTTTCACAGTTTGTTGTCTTCTTTTTATGTTCTCCAAGGCAAAGTTCCTTTGTTCTTCCAGAGCGAATAGTGCATTTGTCCTTTGGGGAACATTAGAAGAATGTAATTCTTCAATCTGTAACATCAGTTGTAAGGAGGAAAGCTCTAGCTCAGTAGGCATAATATCCTCTTGACTATATGCGAGCTGAAAGGGATTAAATCTCATGCTTGCTTTGGTGGTTGTGTGATCTGCCTAAAGAAAATAAGTGAGAAGCGTGTGCCACTGGCGAGGTTTGTCTTCTATGATTTTATTTATGATCCTAACAAGATTCTTATTAGTGGACTCTGCTTGCCCATTTCCCTGAGGGTAATAAGCAGATGAAGTGAAATGTTTGACCCCTAACTTAACCAGAACTTGAGTCAATTTTGCATAAATGAAGGTTGGGCCATTGTCTGTAATGATCTCTAATGGGATGTCGAATATGGAAAAGATATTAGATTCTAGGAAATAAATTGCCTGCTCATCCTGTTCATGTTTAAGAGGAACAACCTCAGTCCACTTAGTAAAGTAATCAGTGGTTGTTAAAATAAAGGTATGCCCTATAGAAGATGGAGGATTGATAAGACCAATAAAGTCTAGGCCCCATTTAGAAAAAGGGAAATCTTGAAGGACAGGTTGTAAAGGCATGGCAGAGAGACATTCTTTTCCAGCGAATTTTCGGCACTTATCACAGAATCTTGCAAATTTATATGAGTCACGAAATATCAAGGGCCAATAGTAACCATTTCTTATGATCTTAAAAGCAGTAGCCTTAGCAGAAAAATGGCCACCGATGTGAACAACGGAAGTTGATGATCCATGGATTTTGTGTAACAATTTATGTGATTCTTCATTATTTACACATCGAAGCAACAAACCATCAATAGACCACCTAAACAAGAAGTCCCCTAAAATGATATACTTGGAAGATTCAAGGTGGAGTATCCTTCTCTGGTGAGAATCCATCCCATCTGGGCATTTTTTATGCTGCAAATAATACACCATATTTTTATACCAAGGATGCTCAACTATAGAAAGATTTTGATTTTCAATATAGAATAGCATTGAAAGAGGATTATGTTTATCATCAAGTTCTTCACTTGGTTCAAGGCGTTGAGCTAAGTGAAGGGCTATGTCTCGTCCCTTGATTGTCTTCGAAGTCATGATCGTCAAATCATGCTCCTAAATTTTGGCAAGCCAATGTGCAAGTTTTTCTGAAAGATAAGTTTGTGAAAGAAAAATCTTGATAGAAGGCAAAGGGACTTTTACCTGTGTATGTTTTCCCAAAATAAAATGGAGAAATTTTTCTATAGACTTGACAAGAGGAAAAGCATGTTTCTCAATATAAGAGTATTTGATATCATCATCTGATAAACTCTGGCTCATGTAAGCTATGGGTTTTTCATTGTTTTGGTCATCACTTTGTAAGAGGATAGCATAAATTGCTTCCTCGGTGGCATTGGTATATATGATAAAGTATTTCTCAAAATCTGGTTTCGCCAAAACTGGTGCAAAGCTGATTTCTTTCTTGATCCTAAGGAAAACATTCTTGATTTAGAAGAAAAAGAACGATCTTGATTCAGAAGATTATGGATTGGTTTAACCATGACAGTAAAATCTTGAACAAACCTATAGACAAAATTAATAATGCCCATGAAAGCTTGAACCTCTTTCTTGGAGGTGGGGACAGGAAGGTTTAGAATGGTAGTAATCCTCTCGGGATCTATGCTTATCCCTGAATTGGAAACAATATGACCAAGGATTTTTCCCTTCGTTACATCGAAAATAGATTTGGAAGGATTTAAAGAAATGCCAAATTTTTTGCAACGCAAGAGAACTTTTCTAAGATGACCAAAATGATCCAACCGTTTCTAGAATAAAAAGTCAAATCATCAAGATAAACTTGGATAATATTATTGATTAGATCATCAAAATCTATCTGTGTATCTCTTTGAAAAGTGGCACCTGCATTATACAAGCTAAAAGGCATGTGTTCATAAGCAAATGTGCCCCAACGTGTGGTAAATGTGGTTTTATGCCTATCGGTCCTTTTTACCTTGATTTGATTATACCCGAAGAAATTGTCAAGCAAGGACATCATTTGAGACCCTTCAACCTGTTGTAAAATCATTTCCATATTAGGAAGCGGAAAATGGTCTTTGACACTAGCTCTGTTTAATGCACGGAAATTGACACATAATCTGATCTGGCCAGTAGTTTTTCAAACAGGGACCAGATTTGAAACCCATTCGGAATACTTAACTAGAAAGATTAAATTAGCTTTCAACATTTTTTCCAATTCTTTCCTAATAGTGGCTTCAAGCACAGGGTTAATAGGTCTTTGTTTTTTCCTAATAGGTTTTACCCCTTCCTTGATAGGAATGGCATGTTGTATGAAAGCAGGATCAAAACCACAAAGATCCTCCTATGACTAGGAAAAAACAATATCTTGAAATTCACAAGTAGTTCAATGAATTTCGCTTTTTATTCAACAGAACAATGGGCACCTAATTTAATGATCTTTGGAGATTCGGATGTCCCAATATTCAAGGAAATGGTATCAACAACTTTACTTTTCAACTCCTCTTCCTTATGTGTTTCTTTTTTTCCTACATCACTTGATGAAAATGAACTTTCGAGAGGAGTAAAGCCTTTAGGAAATTTGTCATCTTCAATAGATATGATTTCTTTGGGCTTAATCGGTTCATTTTGTATGAAAGCGCAAATTCCTTCATCACTCGAGAAAACCTACCATGATTCTACATTATTAGGGATGCTAGGACGATATAAATATTAGAACGTCCAATCAGGTCTTTGAGGTAAAATTTGTCGGGTAGGAGATGTTGCAAACACAACTAACCTATAAACCAATGAATTAAGTTCCCTCTTAACATCAGTGATGTTAAATGATAACAGATTTGAAATGAGCATCCAAACAACTTGAGTATAGCATTTAAGTAATGTATTTCTTGGTGAATAAATCTTATGTACAAGATTCACAAAAAGTTTGGAATCACCAAAAACTGTAAGGTGGCCACAACCAAGGTTATATGCATTTTTTATGCCTAACAATAAGGCCTCAAACTCGGTGACGTTGTTTTTGCAAGAAATTCCAACCTATAAGAAAAATTGTGGATTTTACCTATAGGAGAATATAGAATGATGTCAGCTCCATTACCTTCATTTGAACATGAGCCATCGAAATGCATATGCCACATGCCATCATCTAAATCAATTGGTTCAATCATAGTGTCACCCTCATCAGCAAAGATAGAGTACACTCCTGGATCCTCTTCGAGATAGTTTACATTAGGTTGGGGAACACTCTCTATATATGGTGAAATTCTTCCTTCCCTAAGGACTACAATGTTATTTCTATTCTGAGGGATGCACAAATGTGTTCCATCAGGTGAAAGGTATCCACCAGTTAAGGCTTGCCAATCTCTTCCTAAAATAATTGAATAGTTACTCACTGGCATATCAATTACTTGGATGTTGAGGTTTGTTTTTATCTCGAGAAGTGGGCACATAACTAAGATTACATATTTGATTTCACCTATAGTTGATTGCTACAAATTTTTATAAGAGAGCATGCTTCTAGAATTTACATTAGTGCATGATAAGCCAAGCTCTTCCATGATAATTTTAGACATTACACTTGGACCTAACCCGCCATCAATTACGCAACAATGAGATATTTTATCCATTATTTTTACAGAGATATAGAACAGGGTTTTTTTTATAGGGTTCCTAAAAAAATTTACACCTATCTTATTTATAGTTGAATCCCCTTCCTTTGACTCTTCAAATAGATTGGCTATGGTAGAAATTTCACCTTCCATAAAATTTTTGAGATGCTTTTGTTGTTCTGGGATGACAATCATGTCCAAACGAGTAGCATCGACTTTGATATTAGCCAATTGATTAAGGATATTATATTTAGAAGAGGGAAGAGGAGAAGACACTCCTTGATTATTTGAAGTTCTGGTAGCTTGTGTATTGGCACTTTGGGAAAATGAGCTTGGGGTGGAAGAAGTGCGGGGAATGTCATATTTTCCCTTGAAAGTGTAAGATTTATTCCTGGTATTAATTACCATAACATCTTCTGGTTCAACCCAATCTAAAACAACGATTGTGGTATCGTTCATTTTTCCAAAGATCTTATCTCTCGCATTTTTCTTAACTTCGCAAGTACTTTCTTCATGATTTTCTTCATAGAAGTTACACCAACTGCAAGCCATTATGGCCTTTTGCTTAAAAGTGTTTTCATTAGTATTCCTAAAAGGTGCTAAGGAAGAAAAAGATGCCCCAAGGGTAGGGGAAGGGGAATTTTCTTTTCATTCGTAGGCTATCATCCTATTATTCATATCTTGAACGAGTTGTAGGAGGGAAAACATATTTGTTTTCTTGACCAAGTCTCCCTTAGGGAGACTCATTCTTTCGAGTTTCTCCTCATATTCTAGGAAAGTATGAAGAGCAGAACCAAGATTGTCAATAGCCTTCTCTTCAATTATATGACGATAAGGATAAGGTAATGCATTATAATAATGCATGAAAACAGCCTGATTTTGAGGACGGATTAGTTCAGGGATTTGATTATATAATTTGGTGAAGCAAAGATTAAAAGACTTAATGGTCTCACCATATTTATAGGAAATATTTTTGTATTCTCTTAACTGCTCAGTTGGACTCTTGGACTATCCATAAGTGGACTTGAACCAATAAACCAATTCTTCCCAAGTGGAAAGGATTTTAGGAGGGAGGTCAAAAAAATATTTTGCGGCTTTCCCTTCGAGAGAGTTGACAAATAAATGCATGCAAGTGTCATTATCGTTAGCCCCTATGTTATGACAAGCATCATAAAATGCTACTAGGTGTTCATTTGTAGTAACAGTGCCATTTCTTGAAAACCTAGGTAAATGATCCTTCAATTTTGGTAATGGGCGAGTGTTTGGTGAAAGATTCAAGGGAGAATATACATGCCATGGGGTGGTTGTAGCATCTTCCTAGAATTGGAAAATCCCATATTTCTTTATGACTTTAGCAGGATTAGTAGTGGATTGAATAGGGACTTGATTATTGTAGATACTACCAATTACTGATGAGGCGGACGGTTGCGAGGAGGAGGCACCTTCAATGCCACTACCACTACCCACAGATGTCATGTTAAGAGTGATAGGTATGGTTAATAAAGGTGAACTGGCAAAATCAGATAAGGTTCGCCTAAGATCACTCTCTTGTGTTGATAAGACAATTTTCCTCCTTCCTATTTCAAAAATAGGAGCAACTTCAGGGGACAACCATCTTCTCTTTCTAGAGATGCAAGGACTAGAGGACATGAAATGAAAGACCAAAGAAGTAGGAAAAGGGAGGTTACTGTTGATTTCGGGGCTACCTTTTCATGGTTTCCCAACGTTCACGAATATTTATGTCCCTTTCAATTACTTCCCAAGAGCGTTCAAGTTCAACATAAGTATTAGTAGTTTCTAAAATAGTATTGAATAAGGTCAATGCAATATTGGTTTGGTTATCAAGACCGTTTCCAATATTGGGTTGTCTCATAACAAGTATTGTCATGGAAAAATAAGTCAAGGAGTATTTAGACAAAACAAAAAAAAAAATAAAAGATAATCGTGAATACAATCAACCAGAAATATATGGAAGATCTCCCCAGTATGGTCACCAAATAAATGTTGAGGAAAAGGTATGAAGAACCTTACTCAAGAATTTTCAGATCTTGTCGAGATAAGGCAAGATAGTTGGGAATGTCACCTGAGGTTTATAGCCTTAAAACAAAAACAAAAAACAATTACTTAATCCACAGGTATTAAGTACAAGAGACCAAGGCTGGATTTTTATACATTATATGTAATTGTACAAAAATAAATAAACTTAAATAGAAATTACATGAATGTGTACATGGATATAAAAGAAAAAATGAACCAGATAATCAAAATACATATGTGAGACCAAAATCAGAAATCTGATTTTTATATTGATTTCATTCTGAGATACAAGTCTGAATTCTCTTTACAAACCCCTGCGAGGCTAGGGACCAAAGTCAGATTTAAAATCCTATGATGGAAACCATACAAGAAGACTTTGACAACAAAAGAAAACTGAAGCTAAAGATCCAGATCAGCTTGCCACAAAATGTTGTCACTTGACTCTGCAAGATATTCTTTATCAGTCGTGAAATTTAATTCATAAACAAACAACACACAAACGGCCAAAGATAAATCATACACCTTTAAAACAAGTTGTTGAAATATATGATTCAGTTTTGAATATTTTGCCTTCAATAAGAACCTTTTGTCATCAAGAGGGTTTAGCATTCTAGTAAACTCAGAATGAATGAAAAATGAAAGTATCTCACTAGTATAGATAAAACCTTATGGTTGAATTTCTCCTTCCATTCTCCCTCCTCTTTGTCTCTTCATTTGATTGAGATTTTATCTTTCTCAATAAGTTATGGCAGTTCAACTACCCTTTTTGGTTAAGCTTAATTAGCTTAACTAATTAGTTGAGACAATTAAATAATAATGTATATAAATAAGGGTCTAATTAAATAATAACTAAATAGGTGGGACCCCTTGTGACTCCCATTTTCATTTCTTTTAATAATCATCAAACATGAAGTAAAAAACCCCAAACATTTGATTCAAACATCCTCCTTGTAACTCTCGTTCTCATATTTATGATCAAATATTTTAATATCAGTAAAATATAACACGACCATATCCAAAAATAGCATTATATCCATGTTGTCCAAAAAACTGTCTAAATATATGCTTGTTGTCCAAAACATTGTCAAAATAAAAATACTATCATCAATAGAAAATAACATTAATCATCATTAAAAACTGTATTTATTGTGAGAGACATTTGGCCTCTTTTCGCTACTGCCCTCTTTTGATCTTTTTGTTGCAGCCTTAGGTTGATTGGAACCTTGAGGTTGGACTACAATGATAACATGAGAACAATCATCTTTGAGATGAAGACAAGAGAACATAGATTTAGATGATTGTTTGGATGACTTGGAGGGAGTGGCCACTCCTTCTTATTTATCTGGATCTAGCTTGTGAAGATCAATTTTTAGCCTCTTACTTGCATGAGAAGATTTCATGGGTGAGAAAACATGATCAGCTTGGGCATTTGGATTTTTTGGCAGTGGAGGAGGGGGTAATGGAAAAGACGCAGTAGGGGGTATTAAGAGTGATAGAATCATTAGAATCGGGAGGGGGTATTAAGAGTGATAGAATCATTAGCTATACACCAAAATTTTGTAATGGAACCAATGGATTTGGTATTTTTCCTCATCACAATTAATACCGCCATGTGGACCTTCATGTTGGAGGTATAATCGCGAAGTGCGAATCACATCGCCATGTTCTCCAACAATGCCTCGGCAGCTGTGTCGTCTCGGGCACCAAATAACTCAGAAAATTTGACCTTCTACAGTTCATGGTCAATGCTACCAGTTCCGGCCGGAGCGCGCGGTGGAACCTCAACGGGTGTCGGTGCCCTGGCCTCATCTCTGTCCAAACGGATGATCAGTGCCTCGGACATGTGCTGAAAAGATCTCATCATTCCGACTACATCACCAACTGCTATCTAATCCTTTCTGAGAACCTACTCGTCTCCCTGGGGGTTAGAACCCACAGGCGTGGATGCTACTGGAGGCTTCGCACCTCCTCCCCTATCACCCTGTCGTCTGCCTCTGCGGCGTCCTCTAACCATGATTACCTGCACAAATACAAGTCCCATTGATTAGCAATAGTATAATCAAAACATACCAATGAAAAATATAGCGATCCCAAGTCGCGGGTTGAACCCACTCTGATACCATATGTAACGAACCTCTCATTCGTCAGGACATTAAGCCTCACATAAAAAGTGCAAAAAAAAAAAATTGTTGTTGTTTTTTTTTTTTTTGTTTGTTTTTTTTTTTTTGTGTGTGTAGGAAGGTAAACATGGCATTATACTCGACAATGCAATCACGATGACGAACACAATGCATGCAACTCATGCAACAACAATATGACAACCTAACAAAAAAGAACATCAATCACCTGGAAGCAAAGTACGACATTCAACCAACAAGAATAAGAATGACTACATGCCTATCCTACCCTGCAATGGTTAGTACTTCCAAGACACATAAGCAATGCTCAAGCCCAGGTTCCCATCGATTTTGACCATTTAAGGTCTCAGGGATGACGATTGTTCTGAGGAACAAGGAGGTGTCTACATCCCACTAACACAATCAAGACCAAAACTAAATATGCTAAATCAACAAACATCAATGACGATCGATGCATGATAATGCTCTATGAATCAATCACACATCACATAAATTCCACGGTGCAAGAGAATTTGATTACCAAATCCATCATAAAATGACATAAGTTTGTGCACAATGTAATCAAATTTATTTTAATTCAAGGTGCAATGGTAGTCATCTACTTTACTTCAAGGCGCGGAATTAATCATTCATTAAATTCAATTGTAGCTAACATTTTTAGTGGCGGATGAAGTAACTACACCCATGACCGTCCATACATATTGTGATGCAAATTAAATATCAATTAATTCATGGAGCAAGGTAATCAATTACATAATCAATCTCACCCCCTATAATTTCATGGTGCATAAATTCTATTATAATTATACAATTCGCTCAAACTTCAACATCTCTTAATGGCACAAGAGTAACCCACTTTGTTTTAAGAGCGCTAAGATAATAATTACATAATCAACCATGCTTCTCATTTATTCATGGTGCCATACAACTATCAAATCAATTCAAGACACAAATGAATTAAGAGCTACATAACCATGACTCCAACAATTCTCCATTCATTTTTCCATTTTTGATGATATTCTTAATATGGTGCACAATTTGATCTATGAAAAAATTTAAGGTAGATATACATATAAATCTAAACCAGTTTCTAAACATACAGATTCTTTCTTTTTATTTATTTTATTTATTCTTGTCTTGGCATATGTCTCAATTATAAATTAGTAGAGGTGTTTTATTTATACTAAATTTGATCACCTTGTTTATTAAAATAAATAAAAACAGAAAGGTAACTTGTTTGTTTTATGAAGAGACACCTTGAACTGGGATAAAACTTTTAAAAGAAAATAAGGTCAGTATTAAACCTTTCATGCCATCTATCTGAAAAATACATCCTCTTAACAGTAAGAGAGAATAAGTGGATGTCTTCTAATTAACAATTGTCATTAAGACTCCACATGCAAGCTTACAGTAGTCATCACAATAACTAATTTTTATACAATTGAATTTAAAGGCATTCCAAAAGTTCCTTGAAACCCTATTAGAGTCTTATCTGGAAGGCATTCAAGGGAAAGGAACTGATTAAAAAAAAATTGTAAAACAAATTCTACTAAAGCAAAACTTTTAAAACGATTTAATATTGTTAATCAATTTAACTGTTATAGTATTGTTATAATCACACAAAGGTGGGTACGCTAGATATTTTAATTACAGTTGTAGTCACAACATCCTTCATTAAAGCATTAAACTGATATAAAAATAGCCACGCCAGTGTTACTCAGGAATTTCAGAAAACAATAAGGAAACCGCACCGCCATTCACTGCTTCCATTCTGACATCTATGCCATAACAAATCGCTTCCACTCTATGGTAAATGAAAGTGCTATTCAGAAATTTAAAAATGATGATAATGCCACAAAATATGCCCCAAGCCATTCACAAATTACCATTTAAAATTTTCTGCCATAATAGGTAGAATGCGGGGTCGACGTCCCAGTCGCATTAAAGGTGGGGGAAAGGTAGAGAGGCATCGACCCAATAGTTGGATGACTACAAAAAAATTAGGGTAAAGAGGGTAAGTCACCAAAAATTCACAGGTGGAAAGGTTTGGAGCATGTGCACATTTTGGCCAAGAAAAAAAAAATTAAGATAATAACTCCAGGATGAAAAACAATATGCAGTCCAACATAGAATCGCATTAAGAGATTAAAAATGCAGGAAAAGCTAGATTCGATATCATTTTGGCCACAGGAAGATGGAGAAAACTTCCAAGAATGAAAAACAAAATGTTGCCAGCATTAAATCACAATAAACACATTTCATTCATTTTCGTTCCAGGCTTTGCAATAATAGCTATCTATCAATGAAATCAGACATGCATGTGTACAAACAATTCGCAGACTTAGAATTTACCAGGATTGCATCAATGCAATAGACTCATTTCATTTCATTTATGTTTCAAGCTTTACAACAATTGTGATCTATCAATGAATTCAGATATGCAGGTGTACAACAATACGCAGACTTAGAATTTACGAGTTTTTCCAGCTTCAGGATGCCAAAATGAAAATGCAGACAGGAATCCATTGGTTGCCCAATGCCAGAATACCAAAAGTAAAAAGAAAAATGTTGACATGAAGTCATTTCTTTTTTCCAGAATACCCATACCACACATCATTGTTTATAAATTTTATGTCACTCAATCGCTACCACTAGAATGGTAATAAACAAATGTCAAAATAATCACTTTTAATATATTTAAAATGGTTGGGCCAAGAAACGCCGAGTAATCAACTCCTTGATAACCCAAAGCAAAGCATAAAATCGTTGTCTCAAGTTAAAATGCAGGTATGAGGTCAATTGCAGACAAGGTATGGATGATCAATCTAGCGCATAACTAGACCAACAAGGATGCAAGGAAATCCATACGCAAGAGCACTTTTCCTAGAAGGCACAAGTCAACAATCAGCCAAAGACAATAACGGAGGTAGGCGGCTAACAGATGCGTCCTTTGCTCATCATCCTTGCACAGAAAAGGCATTGAGATCCATAGGTCTTTTAACGCTAAGGCGACGACCGTAGATCAGGCTCTTGGCCGACTGCTCAGGCAAGGACTGGCGAGCTAGGGACAAATGACCCAAACAATCGCATGGGTCACAGTCAAACCACAGGGCTATCAAGTCATGTGGGAACTAAGGCCATGGGAGTCAACAATCATCGAGCTAGGCTAAGCAAATTTCAGTTATTAAATTTTTAAAGATAACTCAGTTTACTTCTCCACTAAATATGAAGATACAAGCATAAGTCCTAATACAATCTACCATACAAAAATGAAAAGTGTATCGTTGCCTGATCGCCCGCTCTGATTGGCGTCCTGCGCGCTCCGTGCAACTCCCGCTCGCTGACCGTCAAGACTTCACCGGTACCTCCCAGCCAATGCTAGGGGTACTCTTCTTCCTCCTTAGCCCCCCGAGCTGCAAAGGGGCCACACACTCCTTTCCAGAGATTTCGACTAGCTCCCAACTCGCCTCACAAGGCCGAGCTACCACTCCTCACCGAGATGGGTGTCCCAAATCCCACAAGTTAAGTCAGTCAAGTGAATATTTCTGTAGCGTAACGTTATGCAAACAGAAGGTCCCCCACATCCTTGTTCCTCCTTCATTATATAGAGTTTCTAACTTCCTTTCTTTCCTAAAATCTCATTTACTTAAAGTTTTAAAAATAAATTCCTAAAAATTTATCTCCGTACAAGTGTCCCCCATCCCCTACATTCCTCCATAAATTAATTTCTTTAATTAAGTAATTATCTTTATTTCCCTCACCCACCTAGAGTCACTCCTAGAATCACTCCTAGGTGTCCCCAAATTCCCTTACAAGTTTTAAAGGTTGTCCCTATTATGAAATTGCTTATTCAGTTTAGAATTAGAAAGCTCTTAAATGGTAGATTCTTTACTAAGTTGACTTTTCGCTTTTTCCCTTAAGTTCCCCTTTTTCCATTTTTATATTACCTATTTTCCCTAGTTTCCTAATTTTTTTGATTTTCCCTCTTTCCCCTTTTTACTTAGAACTCAAAAAGGCAGGTGTGAAAATTAACCCTTTTTCCCTTTTCTTATTTAATTAGTATATTTTAGTTTATTAAGGTAATAAAACAATTAATTCCCTTTTTTAATTTTTAATCCAACATAAAAAAAAATTGAAACAATTCATTTCTCACTCCCTTCATGTTACAAGATTTAACAAAGATCATAATTATTATTCATGTGGATTTTATTTTCATTATAATTATTATTATTTATTTATTTGAGAGATAAAATTTACCCCTAGCATAGTTTAGACTTAAACCTTAAATTTTGTATTAAGCAACATTTAATTAGGGAAATTGTTTTAAAAATTACTTAACATGTTATTTGTCTTAGGGCCATCTAGGTTCATCCCTCTATCATCAACAACGTGACGTGCCCTTCAAGACGCACCAGGTGCTCCAAGGGTGCCACTCGCCTCATCTTTTCCTTTGCTCGACGTGCCCTTCAGGACGCACTACGTGCTCCAAGGGTGCCACTCGCCTCTTGACTAACTTGGTAGACATCAATAACCCCTGGAGTCAACACTCTGTCGGGTGAACATGTGGGAGACTAAGGGCCTCTAAGTAATAAGGCCCCCGCCTTATTGCGCACCCCTTAGAATCATCGTGAGCGACTGTCGCAATCTTCCCTCACAGCATCGTGGGTCCTCTCAAACTAGGTAATCGTTAACCTACAGTTCGAGCCATGGCAGGAGTGCTAGTAGTTTGTGGCAGGGTTGTTGTCCACACATCTCCCTCAACATCTCTGGTAGTCATGCGTGACCCCTTTACTCCATATGTGAGTCTGGTCGACAAGCTATCGTCAACCTGCATCATCAACAATCATGTCATAACATATCCATATCATATCCTCTAATCAGAAGCACTAAAATCACAGTGAAACAATCAAACCCCAAATGGTACACTCCCCGACTCGATCCGAAGTCCAAGGGGTTCCATCGATGCCTCGGCATCCTCTAGGTCCATAATCCTGC
>ML793845.1:241374-265371 GCA_009831015.1 Picea engelmannii
TCTAATGTTGAGTTAGCAGGTTATTCAGATTCTGATTGGGCTGGAAATATAGATGATCGAAGATCAACCACTGGATATGCATTCAGCATTGGATCCGGGGTTGTTTCATGGAGCAGTAAAAAGCAGCCTACTGTATCTTTGTCTTCTACCGAAGCAGAATATAAAGCCTTGTGTGCAGCAATGTGTGAAGTTGTTTGGTTAAGAAGACTTCTTCAAGATGTTGGAGACGAATGAAAGGAACCTACGATGATCAGATGTGACAATCAAAGCTCGATCAATATTGCGAAGAATTCGATCTTTCATGCAAGGACAAAGCATGTTGAAGCTCAGTATCATTTTGTTCGAGAAAAGTTGCAGTCAAATGAAATAACTCTTGTGTATTGTAATACTAGTGAAAATGTTGCTGATATTTTCACTAAGCCTCTTGGAAAGATTAAGTTTGAACTGTTTAGGGAGATGTTAGGTGTAGAATTCAATCCATTCTCCATTAAGGGGGAGACTTGGAAGTAATGGAGATGTTAGCTAGTTGTTCGCACCAGTAATAAGCGCGGGTTGTAAGCGCCAGTTAGAAGAGTCAATTCTTAGTTAAGAGTCAATTGTCTAGTTGTTTTTTGGTTTGCATGTAGCCGACTCGGGAGAGTCTTTTCCTATATAAACATGTAATCCATCTTCATTGAAGATCAAGAAGTGAGCGTAGCTTCACTGTGTTTGTTTGCCTCGTATATTTTATCTCGAGGAAGAGAACACAATTAAACCTAAGGCAGAACATGTCCTTGTTGATGGGAAGCATGACTATCCTGCGGAAGAGGAAGAGGGAGGCACATTAGAATGGCATCTTGAGTTTTCATATCTGGAACAGGTCGATGAAGAATAGAACCAACATGTAGGGCCATGAGCCAAGAGATACGATGATTTAATTCCTCAATGTTGAATTTTAGTTCTACAATTTATCCTCGCATTTCAAAGACTAGATGAAGCATGTCCTCTTTGGAAGGGGAATTGAACTGAGTTGAGTGCGTTGTTTGAGGTTCTTCCATGTTGATATGAGGGGCATCAACAAGAGAATTGTCGTTACGATTGGAATCAGAACCAAGTGGGGGAGCCACACAAATTGAAGGAGAGGCATAACACCTGCTCATGTAGTTCCAAAGTCGTAATTTTCCTCTTCGACTCTGCACCTCACATAGCCATCACTTCCTGCATAGATAGAACATTTTGATTCTCGAAATTGTGAGGGGGAGAATTCGTAGACTCCCTATCAAAAAGAGGAGACGAATCCCCCCATGATTCCTTGGGATTTCCATCCTGCCACGGGAGAGGTCGCCTCTCCTAGACTGAGATTATTTTCTTACTCTGGGCGTGGAGCCATCAAAAAAATAGGTTGCACTGTGGAAATGGAGGAGCAGAGATTTCGCTTCCCATTGCAGTGCAAAAACAAAATACCAAGCATACAGAAGATGAATTCCAATAGTGTCATCATCCCTTTTCCATCCTAATATTCCCATATAGCGATTCAGATAATGATTCATAAATGCGGCCATGACTGAGGTTCGGAGTGAGTTATTAACCTTGATTTTAGTTGTACATGCACCCACCTAAATTCCAGACTTCTCATGCTCTAGGTAAATGGTAGTGTAAATGTTAGCATCGTCGATGAGACTTGCCTCTTCCCGCGGAGGAATGTATAGAGGATCGTGTCGCCAATTGGCGCAAATTCCTCTTGCCATAGGCTTGGTGATCATCATGATGACACCCCATTCAGGTTTATTGGTGGTCTCTTTAGTTATTTTCTCCTCTTTGATTTGGTTCTTTTGGGGTATGGGTGTACTTATTACTTAAGAATTGCAAAGTATGATGATGTTGGTTTGTCTTCTGGAGAGTTTCATTTCAGCATTTCGGTCTCTATGTCTTTGAGCTTCATAATTGCAGACCTTCCTATACTCTTGGGGACCTTTTTCTTGCACTAGAGTTCTGAATTGGTGGTTGGCCCTTTGGAATTCCTTGTACTTTTTTTAACTAATCCTCCTCGAATTGGTTTAAGAGCTCGAAGGTGGGGCAATCTTTCATTTTGGTACCTATTATTTGGCATGGACAGTGTGAGTATTGAGAAATATAACCTATGGTTTCAAGACACATATGTTTTTGTTTGGATGATTGAAGCCCATTATGGTCTTTCCTTTATAAATAGAGGGTTCGCTTTGGAAATTTGTTATTAAGATTACTTCAATGGAATTGAGTATACTTGCACAACTGTTGTAAGTTCCATGAACATGGAAGTTGAATATTTTTGGTATGATGGTGTTAAAAGATTTTATGTTCTTATTTCAAACAATTATTACAACAAAGCTTTAAGTCGTGGGTGGCTTGGTTATATTGGTCAGAGTGGGGTTTGTTGTTTGGTCTTAATATGGATCTTTCTTGGATGGAACTGTTAAGTACCTAAATAGATCTGAAGATAAATCTCAAAATAGATCCACAATATCATCAAGAATAATCCAAAACATTCACCATAACATGAATACAAGATGTAAACAAAACCCTTGAGGTAGGGTAACACCATATATTAATCGTTATGGAAGAATAAAACTCCTCAAGCAATCCTTGTTTGTACAATCATAATATTCTTCACTATGTTTCATTACATTGCTTACACTTCTTTATATAGCTCTCTATATCTCCTAGGAACATTCTAGAGAGTCTTATCACATTTATTACATTTAACTATCATAGTGGGCCTTTATTAATATAGTGGACCTAGTCCACCTTACATTGAATGACCACATTCTCATATATTAAATGACTTCCACTAATAATACATAACCACATTCACATTGGGTACCTCCCTTGGTACCCCATATTACCTCCCTAGGTATACTACATTACATCCCCCTTCACATGTTTTGTCCTCGAAACATAAGAAGAAACCATACAATATGATCGACTAAGTAATGTAGCCTACTGATACTAAGAATGACCATTCATCCATCCCAATGGAAGTCGAACTTGATGTCTATCTGTTGTCTTGCCACCCTATTCTTGTTCTACATCATGTCGAGGTTGCCATGGGATTGTTTCTATAGCTCGAGCTCCTCCTGTAGTGTCGGTAGTCCTCCATGCACCTCTTGATCGGTTTCCTATCGGGTGCCCTACTGGTGCATAAATGTGTTGATGCACACACCCTTGCCTTGATGATTGTTGTGTCTCTATATGATGTGGATGGTGATATACAACAACTATAGGAATCTATTCTTTTTTCTTCAAATCTACAACACTTTGTGTCTTTGAGTCAATGACCTTCTTAGCTTCCTGATTATGTCTTTCCTATAGTTTTTCTTCATCTCCTTCTGTAGACTCTACCTCTAATTCAACTTCAGACTCGGTCATAACTTCTTTGCTAGCCTCCATGGGCCCATATTTTTTACTAAGAGACACATCCTGCAATGTGATTTTATTTTTCATGTACCACAACTTCAAAAACTTTGTTTGCACATTAATATTAATGGTACCCACTGATTTTATCCAAGGATATCCCAAAACAATATCCACTTCATCCATATCCATAGCATAAAAATATGAATGCAGCACATATTTATCCATGGTAATCTTCAAAACTTTAATAATTTGAACATTTTCACCCTCACCCTGTGTGTTTTGAATGTTCTTTACTAGAACTTGCAATCTATTAACCAATTGAACATTGATAAAATGTTGTTGGCAACTGGGGTTAATAGAAACAATGACGTTTTCTTTATAAATACAACCACAAACTTGTAATATAGATTTTTCACATGAAAATAAATTATTGGTGATGTATTTATCCTTACTCTTTGTATGAGACCACTTCTCTAAAAGTAATTTTTCAAGTGCTTCCTTAGAAAGTGACATCAACTCAGAATGGTAAAATGATTGCCACCATATGAGAACATCATCTTTGAAACCCCAGTCTACAAAAGATTTCCACTTCCCTTTCCATAATGACTTGTGAAATTGTATAAATTCTTCAATATTAGGGCCATCATCTCTTCCAGTAAAAAATAGCATGCTTGGAATAAATCTTTAACAAAAACTAAAGTTAAAAATAACTTACTGCGGAAAATCGCAGTTTTTTCCGGAAAAAGCCCTGAAAAACTGTTGAATTTAAAATGCTCATAACTTTACTTCCCGGACTCCATTTCGACTGATTTGTTTTTTTTAATTGGGTATTTTTCCGAGAGGTATTCAAATACCCATTTTTTTTAGCCAAATTATGCTCAAAAATTTTCAGATACGAACCTGAAGTGAGTCGCCCTCTTTTTTTTTTTAGAAAAAATCCGCAAAAAGAGCAAAACAATTATCCCCTTCTTTGGCCAAGGAAAGTGCTCTGATACCAATTGTTAAGTACTCGAATAGATCTAAAGATAAATCTCAAAATAGATCCACAATATCATCAAGAATAATCCAAAACATTCACCATAACATGAACACAAGATGTAGACAAAACCCTTGAGGTAGGGTAACACCATATATTAATCCTTATGGAAGGATAAAACTCCTCAAGCAATCCTTGTTTGTACAATCTTAATATTCTTCATTATGTTTCATTACATTGCTTACACTTCTTTATATAACTCTCTCTATCTTCTAGGAACCTTCTAGAGAGTCTTCTCACATTTATTACATTTAACTACTAGTGGACCTTTATTAATATAGTGGACCTAGTCCATCTTACATTGAATAACCAAATTCTCATATATTAAATGACTTCCACTAATAATACATAACCACATTCCCATTGGGTACCTCCCCATGTACCCCATATTACCTCCCTATGTACACTACGGGAACTCAAGCAAATCCTTCAACGCCATGAGGAAATATATGAAGCAAACTACTCTTCCCTCCACCAATTTTAGGTGATCAAAGTTGGGAATCTGGAGCATTCATGCACTCAATGCATTGAAATCTTGGAAACATAATGTCAATTTCTGAGAAATTTGGTCCTACCTCAGCCTATTCAGTCCTTGTCCATCAATCAGGTGTCAGGTGCTGCTCGCCATGGAAACTCAAAGGGTGGTCAAGAAGAACTTGGAGCTGCACCTATGGAGGTAGTAAAAGATTATCTACTTCAAAGTGGAGCGCAGAGGGTACCAGATCATGAATCAATTGTCAATTGATGTTTTTCAAAATTGTTGTTTTGCTTGAGTAGTTTATTAAGAAATTTTGTAGTCAAACAATGTGGATGTTTTCAAGAGAAATATGTATGTTTTACAGTGTATTAAGAATGATAGAATCATTAGATATACACCAAAATTTTGTAATAGAACCAATGGATTTGGTAATTTTCCTCATCACAATTAATTATATAATATAAAAACTTCAATTCCTTTTAAAAAAAAATTAAGTAAGCATTAAAATCTTTGAAGTATAAAAAACCTCATCAAAAGAAACTTCAAATATCCCAAAAGTAGATATACAAAATTATTGTTTTTATTAAAACTTTAATTGTATCTTAGGTAAATATAAAAAGTACTCCATAGTATTTTGGTTTAAGAAATATATATATAGAGATCGATCTTAGTATGGGTCAAATTAAAATTATATGTTATGATAAGTAGATATTATTAAGGTTTAAGAAATGTGTATTATTTATAAGTAAATATTAGTATGGGCTCAATTTATTATTATATGTTGATATTAAAATCTTCCAAGTCTAAAATAAAAGAGGAAAATTTGTGTAAAGTAGGCTCAAGTATCTCTTAATATTTTGATTAAGGTTTGAGAAATATAAAAGAAGTAAAATTGGGATAACATGATGTGAGTGAGTGAAAATACACTACAATAAAATCGAATTAAGTTTGTTCAAGTGTGAGAAATATAAATAAAATAAAATTGAGTTAATAGATCGTTTAAGAGAAAACACTACAACAAAATCAAATTAATTTTGTTAATAACAACATGAGTAAAAACAAAAAGTTGGTAAATATTTCACAAATTGAATCAAGAAGTCTTTAAAGCTTAATAAATCTACATTTCATAGAGACAATTTTGAAGTTTTCCACCACTAATATAACAATTCTAGAAATAACCCCAAAAGATAGGTGTATTAAATATATTATTTTTATGTGTAAAAAATAAATGTCATTATGTTTTATATGTATCAATTATAACTTAATACTGAGTGGACTTTGCTCGACAAAACAATTTTAAAACAGTTTTCCATGCTCGATCTAAGAATAACCCCAAGGTTAACTATGTCAAATGTAATATTTATATGTATGTGAAAAATGAATGTTTTTTTGCAAGAATATGTATAATTTATATATTAAGGTATATTCTAAGGAAAATTCATGTACATTTGGCTTAAGTAATCCCTAGTATTCTTGTTTTAAGTTTGCAATTTGGAAGAAATGACACTACGATAAAACAATGAGAGAGAAAAGGGTAGGGATGGTAATTACAATAAGCTTAACAACTCTACATTTTAAAGGTGCAAAACCATGTTTATGGTTTGGAGAACAAGGTTTGATAACATTGCACACAAATTGATTGAAGATGAAATGTTAGGAACATTTTGTAAAAAATCTTTGTAGTACTCATAACAAAAATTGGATCTAAAATGTCAAAATAAACAAAAGGAAACTCGACATGTAACAAGTGAAACTCGATATAGGGTCCAAAAAAAAGATAATAAGACTCAAATGTAGTATAACCATCATCATTAATCCATAAAATACATCATAAAAAACTTGAAACATCGAACCAATTTCCTATATTGGTGTCCTATGCAACTTTTGCCCTTGGATGTGGTCATTTGAATGCCCAACATGACAATCATTGCATCCACTCTAGTAACCAAGTTTTACCTTGCATTTGATGTCCAAGTCTTCAAGCTTATGTGTTTGAATAGACACGACATACAATGGCTACATGTCTAGTGGGATTTAATAGTTGACAACATGTAAAAGTCATGAACATAGTGGTATAAATCGAAGGTTGTGTGTTNACAACATGAGTAAAAACAAAAAGTTGGTAAATATTTCACAAATTGAATCAAGAAGTCTTTAAAGCTTAATAAATCTACATTTCATAGAGACAATTTTGAAGTTTTCCACCACTAATATAACAATTCTAGAAATAACCCCAAAAGATAGGTGTATTAAATATATTATTTTTATGTGTAAAAAATAAATGTCATTATGTTTTATATGTATCAATTATAACTTAATACTGAGTGGACTTTGCTCGACAAAACAATTTTAAAACAGTTTTCCATGCTCGATCTAAGAATAACCCCAAGGTTAACTATGTCAAATGTAATATTTATATGTATGTGAAAAATGAATGTTTTTTTGCAAGAATATGTATAATTTATATATTAAGGTATATTCTAAGGAAAATTCATGTACATTTGGCTTAAGTAATCCCTAGTATTCTTGTTTTAAGTTTGCAATTTGGAAGAAATGACACTACGATAAAACAATGAGAGAGAAAAGGGTAGGGATGGTAATTACAATAAGCTTAACAACTCTACATTTTAAAGGTGCAAAACCATGTTTATGGTTTGGAGAACAAGGTTTGATAACATTGCACACAAATTGATTGAAGATGAAATGTTAGGAACATTTTGTAAAAAATCTTTGTAGTACTCATAACAAAAATTGGATCTAAAATGTCAAAATAAACAAAAGGAAACTCGACATGTAACAAGTGAAACTCGATATAGGGTCCAAAAAAAAGATAATAAGACTCAAATGTAGTATAACCATCATCATTAATCCATAAAATACATCATAAAAAACTTGAAACATCGAACCAATTTCCTATATTGGTGTCCTATGCAACTTTTGCCCTTGGATGTGGTCATTTGAATGCCCAACATGACAATCATTGCATCCACTCTAGTAACCAAGTTTTACCTTGCATTTGATGTCCAAGTCTTCAAGCTTATGTGTTTGAATAGACACGACATACAATGGCTACATGTCTAGTGGGATTTAATAGTTGACAACATGTAAAAGTCATGAACATAGTGGTATAAATCGAAGGTTGTGTGTTTTAGTGGAGATTAATGAGTTAAACTAGGGCTTGTATCTAAGGTTGTCATATTTATAGGGCAACATTTGACCAAGGATTTCTTCAAATAGATAAAACCATTATGTTATTTATGTTTTATGTACTTATTTTAATGGGTAAAGCTGCAAATATTTTACTCAATATTGAACAATTGTGTTTGTTTTTTTTAATTATTACCCATCAAATGAACTTGTTTTCATTTTTTAATATACATATTATATTTTACTAGATTCAAATCTAAATTTACAAGGATGTACATGTTACATATATATGTATAAAAATATACACATCCATGAAGAGGTAATGTTATCTAGTTCCATAAAAATTTTGCATATTGAATTGAATCTCACTTTGCATCTTTGTACCTTATTCAACATTTGTCAAAATAAATGGTTTATCACTTTTTTTCATATTGGATTGAATCCCACTTTGCATCTTGGTATTTTATTCAACAGATGTCAAAATAAATGATTGTACATGTGGGGTGGAAAAGAAGACAATGTCCCTCTTATTTATCCCAAGTCATTACTTGTGTATCCTTCATTTTCTAATTATATCCATACCCCTTTGCAAATTCATTACTTTTGTATTCTTCATTTTCTAAGTATATCCACACCCCTTTGCAAATTTTCCAAAGTAACAAAATCTCCTTTTGTTAAAATTCTCCAATTCTCCACCATTGATCTTCTCCTTATTCAAATTTTTTCTCCAATTCATTACTTTGATATCCTTCATTTTCTAATTATATCTAAACCCAAAGTAACAAAATCCATTTCTATTAAAATTCTTCATCTCCTTACTCAAAACTCATCTCCCCCAAACTCCTTTTGATGTCTTTTTTTTTTACTTTAACTTTTCCTTTTCTCGGGAAAAGTAGCTCTTAACAAAAAAGAAATATATGATGTTTATGAGACAAACCTAAAAAACTACATGAAATTTAAGAGTAACCTAATTTTAAAGTCAAAATCTTTAAAATATATATTTAGTCCTCCATAATAATAATAACTATATAAAATGGTAGCAAATATTCATGGAAGATTGTAAATCGTGTTGTTATTTATTATATTCAAAGTCATGATCAGAATTATCATTATGTTTCTTTAATCAAAGATCTAAAATAAATGATAACAAATATTCATGGAAGATTTGAACTTGGTCATTTCAACTTATTTGGGAAAATGTAAGACCTTCTCCTAAAGCTTGAAATTATTGAACTAAAAAAGGTACAACATGGGGATAGTGTATGTATACTTTCATAGTCTTTACCAGTCAAATCGTTGGGCAAAGGGAGTCCCTTTCCCACAATCAAGAAGTCTCATACACCAATTTGGTGTTTGACTTGGCCGTGACCTTAAAATTAGATTATTATTATTATTATTATTAACATAAGCCTTGATAAAAAAGCATTGAATGACACACAAAAATATATTATTTCTCAAGTTTTGAAACACAAAAAACAAAGCAATTTCAATTAATGCATGTTAAGAATACATCCAATAGTATGTTGCTTCTTATGATGCTATGTGGAATTTATCAAGATGGTTCTTTGAAACCCAAATGTTTCCAATTATTGAATAGAATTATGCTCCTCAATTGATATCAACATTACAAACCAATCAATGCTGATTTGACCACTCAATAATTTAAAAGCTATAAATTACAAAGCAATATAATTTAAATATTATTGAAAGATTGTCCACACAACATGAAGTCAAAATCAAAATAAAAGCATACATGGTGCTTTAAAAACAATAGAATTTGCACTAAATGGAAAGACATTCCTCTACCAATAATCCTTCGTCATTTAAAAATAAGAAAAATCTTAAGCTTCAATTGTATAATTTATTATAATGATGAATAACTATTACAATTATTACTTTACAAAATATTAGATACTATAACTTATCATTTTCATCATATTGTTTTTCATTTTATTTTTTCTCGTATATTATTTTCCTCTAGCTTAATAGATCATCCATTTCATCTTTGTAATTATATTTTTATCTCCTTATCTTCATTTTTCATGTTTTCTTTTCTCTACCCTTCTCATTAAAAAAAAATCCTCCCTATAACTATTGCAAAATTTATTTTTCATTTTATTGGCATTTATAACTTCATCTTTATCATTTAATTAATTTTTATTATTTATTTTTGAATTATTTTATTTTCTTTATATTATTTATGAAATCTTCATAAAAGAAATTCCATTTTTTTCTAATAATAATTTGAATAACACTTTAGGGATGACAAACGGGAGTCTCTATGATCCCAGGGGAAACAAGATTGTGCACCTAAGGAATATGACAAACAATCTAGCCTAAACATATTCGTTGTGGTGCAGGCTCAACATCACTAGAAATTATGGAATCAAGACCTTGTATGTCTTTGGGGATCCAATGTTAATCATACAAGGAGTAATCAACTAGAAAAATCTTGGAGGGCATCAACTTCAAGGCAATGTTGCATGAATCAAGCAGATTTTATCTCAATTTGATAAGGTCTCTCTTTTCCACATCAAGAGAGCATTGAATGGAGAGGCGGATGCATGGAAAAAAAATTGTGACAATGCTAAATCTAGTGGGCATTATGGAAAATGGGGAATATAACTATGTCACAATCCCCTAAACATTTCATTAGTGAGTGGTTAATCAACTTTATTATGGCTAAGTGGATCACAATCAAAGTACATTCCATGTGGCTTCCCGTTATAGTGTCAATTGCCACCTTCGAAGCATTGACAAGCTCATTGGCCTAATTTCTATCCTATCTATAGACTATTATTCCCCATACCTCCTTGAGACCTTCCAAAACACAATTTCATGGGAGATGTATGTGCCCTCACAGTTATGATACTCACATACACGTGGGCCAGTGAAGGGATAGTCGCATACATGTCAAAAAATGCTTAAAAAATATAATTATGCCTAATTAATGGTGAGTTATGGGTTTGGTTAATTGCCTAACTTCTTTTACCCATACTCAATCGTCTCTAACCAATTAGAGACTAGATAAAAGGAGCATTTGTCCAAGGAGAAAGGTAATGACAAGTAATGGTTCTTTGCACACATTAAGCAAACCTCTGTTTGGCTAACCCCACCAAGTTTGTAAACCCCTATAGATCCCAATTGTTGTTGGTTTGACCTAGAAACCCTTGTTTCCAACGCTGTTTTCTGATCACCAACTTATCTTGCCAAGAGTTTCTCCTTATATCATGTTTGGGCTCGTGGGTGATCTGAAGTTAATACCATCTTGTATAGCAGGAGCAAGGGTGGAGGAACCTGGGATCTCTCTCGACAAGGCACCACTGCGCAGGTCAGATATAAAGTTGTAACCACCTTAACTGCTTAATAAAAACAGAAACTCTTTCCTTCGAAATACTTTGTGTTTGTAATGTTTTGATTGCAATCTTCCGACATGTATTTCGTAGAATACTAGTTGTTGAGATTTTATTGATATATTTCATTAGACTATCAGGTAGTTATTAGTATAACTACCTCTTTGTATAGTCTTGCATCTTTAAGAATCTTACAGGTCATAGAAAAGTTGTTGGAAAGGAACGAAAAGACTACAGCGATCGAGAACAACATCGATCGTAGGACTCCAAGTGAGTCAATATTTCTCTCTTCTTCCATAGTTTGTTATTTCTTTTGAAATCAGTTATTATATCTTTTGTACATGTTCTTGTTGTGAATTTGTTTCTATACGGTCATTGGTACGTTGTAGTACAACCCACAACTGTAGGGGATTTTCCCCGAAAGCACTTCCCACGAGGTCACGTAAGTCGAACAGGTGGCAGATGGACAGCATAAGCAAGCAAGTTTGGTCTCATTTATTCAAATTGGCCTCACTCGAGGGATTTCAATGCACAATCATGGAACAGAGCAACAAATATGGGATAAACTGAGTTTGGGAACCACCTTGGTTCTACAGAGATGAGGTTTGGTGGTGGAAGGATTCAGTCCAAGATTCTCTGTTAGAGTGCAAGATTCCAGAGGATTGGCAAGGGAGTGTCCATGGAATGAAAGCTAAGGTGTGACTGTGGATGATGGTAGCGAGCACAACATGGTTTCCCTTTCGATTTCCTATTGGTTTGGTCTTGGAATATTTATCCCTATTTCAGATTTCCTTCCCAATTGATTCACTCATGTGGCACATAATTAGCCACTTGAACCAAAGGAAATTAGGGTTTTCTTCTAAATTGATGTTTTGGTTCAAGGCACAATGAATCAATGTCAATTCACTTTGTAATAGTTAGGCAAGAGGCAAGGGTTATTTGTGCAGTGATCGCAGGGGAAGACGCTCAAGGATTGAAGAGAGCCTTGTGAAAACACGAGGAGATAACACAAGCCAACATTGGTCCTATCATGGTCATCTCCTCCAAGGTGGTAGCGCTGGAGTATTATAGTATATCCCAAAATGCTAACCTCTCCAACCTTCTTCTCAACCAAAAAAGTTGGATTGTCTCATTGGAAGCATAATTTAGTAGATTGCATACATTGATATTAACTTAGCGAGTAGATAACTCCCTCTGATGTCAAATAATCTAGGAACTCAAATCTCTAACCAAGAGGGGGGAGTAGAGGCTGAGACCGTTTACCAAAATCGGGTTCCCATGGAAATCGAAGACATAGGCACCCATCACTCGAATGAGGGAAGGGAAGATCAAGGTAGCGTGCAAATGTTAACCAGTATTATTGTTTTTTAGAGTCATTTGTGTTTTGTGTCAGTTTATTTGGTAGACTACAAGTCAGATCACTTGGAACTCTCATTTAGAATCTCTCTTTTTGTATGAAAATATCAATCTATAACTATGCTTTGTTTTTTAGGAATTAAAAGATGTCATCAATGTAATCGTTGCTAGCATCGACACCACCACTTACACACACACACACACACAAAATTCAATTCTAGTTAATAATAATAATAATAATTTGAATAACACAAAGAAACTCAAACGCGATAACTTTCCAACCACCTCCAACACTACCTTCATTGCTCTTGAACCAAAAAAACTACCTCAAACACTACCTAAGTCCACCAACCAAACATCATCATTATCTCCCGAATGGTCTTGTGTTGAATTCTCCTATAGCCTAACTCTCTACCAAGGTGGTAGAAGCTGAGTCATACAGAAATAAGGGCAATAGCTGTGGGGTCCAATGTCAAAGCCAAGTAGCATGCTTGGGGTATTATTATTGGACCAATCAATGCTGAATAATGGCATTAAAATGTTAAACAATAGCATTAACTTTCAGTATATATGAAGCTTGGGGAAAAATCTTGTACAGTGCGTATTGTTTTCAGATGAATAATGAGAAAGTCATGAAGCATTGAAGTGCTTATTACATAAGACATGAAGTGCTCTCCTACAAATTAATCTAGTTTTGTGTTTATATGAAAATCCCTCTCATGCCTATTTTCGTCTACACACCAAATATCAACACCCTTCGACCTTTACTTTGCTCTACAAGCCAAATATCAACAAACACTGCATACCCATTCTTTTTCTTTTGATCCACCCATCGAATATCAGCCCCCAGCATATATTGCATTTCCATATTTTTCTACTATGCAAAACACTCTTTAACTATAGCCAATTGAGATTCAACCAAAACGTTACACAATCCCAAGTCATTCTTTAGAAGAGAATGACCATTCCCCTGTTTCCTTTATTGCAGTTCCTTTTGCTAATATTTTGGGACTCCAAAACTTCATCTGTTGGGGTAACTTAAGCACCATGTTTTTGTCGGTCATCAGACTAAACTCAGAGTATGCCTTTGCTCTACAAGCAAATATCAAGAAACATTGCATAGCCATTCTTTTGCTCCTTTATTCCACCCACCAAATATCAACCCCTCACATATATTGCATTTCCATATTTTTCTATTATGCAAAACATTCATCAAGTATAGCCAATTGAGATTCAACCGAAACATTACAAAATTCCAAGTCATCCTTTAGAAGAGAATGACCATTGCCTTCTTTCTTTCATTACAATTCCTTTTGTTAACATTTTAGGACTCCAAAACTTCATTTGTTGGGGCAACTGAAGCACCATGTTTTTGTCGAAGTCATCAGACTCAATTCAGAGTACACTTTTTCTCTACAAGCCAAATATCAACAAACACTACCTACCCATTATTTGCTCCTTTGATCCACCCACCAAATATCAGCCCCTCACATATATTGCATTTCCGTATTTTTCTATTATGGAGAACATTCATTAACTACAGCCAATTGAGATTCAACCAAAACGCTACACAATCCCAAGTCATTCTTTAGAGGAGAATGACCATTCCCTTGTATCCTTCATTGTAGTGCCTTTTGCTAATATTTTAGGACTCCAAAACTTCATCTGCTGGGGCAATTGAAGCACCAACCATGTTTTTGTCAAAGTCATCAAACTCAACTCAGAGTACGCCTTGACAAGGCTGAATGGTAAGAGTTGACTAGGACTAGGGAAAAAAATGTGAGTCATCCATCCATGCCCTTCCAAGAGGCCAAGACAGAATAAAACAAAAAAGAAAAGAAAATGCACTAAAATTGAGGGGGGGAGTTCATTTATATTAATATGAATATTCACGTCCATATGATAAAATTTTGAATAATACTTCGTTTCAAATTACATAGATGATAGAACATACTAAAACAACCACTGATTCTAGATAGTTGATAGGTCCATCAATTGTCTGTTGTGAAATCATGTCAAAAAATCAAGCAAAATCGAGCCAAGTCAAACTCAAAATGTGGAGCCAACCACTTTATTACCTCACAGAATAGACTCAAATTCGGGAGTCGACTCAGACTTAAGAGTCTTGTAACACTGGTTTTGGTGTCCATTTGAACATATAATATTATTGGGCCATTACAAGCATTTGCCTCTATGATCATTAAAACATCATGTTTTTTAAATGTTTAGCCATCGGGTACACGCATTCTTTCATGTTGATTCAATCTACATAATATCGTGATTATGGGAGGTTTGGAGGGCTGGAAAAACCATCCTTTCATGGTAATCACCATAAATGCTCTCTCCATATACTTTAGGACCAAGGCATGACTTTCAACACAAACAAGTTGTTTCTTCAGCCTTACGTTACTTATTCTAAGCCAATCTTTAGTTGTTCATTCCAATCAACTATAAACAAGTGCTGTCGATAGCCATAAATTTTACTACTTCTGGCATGGAACGAAGATCTTATTGCAACTTTATTCCTGTGCTCAATGTTGCTTCAGAATCTCTCAATAATGGTAAGAGGGGACCTTTGGTGCTACCAGAATTTTCTAATTACTTCATCCTAGGGTCCAGTTGCACATATTTTCACAGGCTGATGTTCTCTAATTACTCCATTATAGGGGTATTCCTTTAAAATTGTATACATCTCAGTCAAGTTCTCTAGGAACAGATCTGCATATTCCTTAAGCAAAGCCACAACCTCAGATACTGTCTCATCATCCCAGTAGTCTCTGATGTACACCAATCGAGGTTGGTCTTCGGTACCAATGTTGAACTATTTTCGGGCTGAGATTCTAATTACTTCATTATAGGCAGTCCTATTTTATACATATTGGTATCAATCTTGTATGGTTGGGGTTATCATACTGACCCAAATAATATAAAATCTCTTCCCGCAAACGGAGATGTCCCAATTGAAGAGACTGTCATGTCATATACATGTGAGAACCCAAAAGTGAAAAATAACAGTAATGGTATGGACTCTGCTACAGTTTTCATGAATGTACCAAACTTGGTGCAACATGAACAATTTGAAACGAAACATCATTTGTCAAAAACAACATTTGCCCTCAGTGCCATAAACAAGGCTATTCCATAGTGCTGCAAGATTAGCAATAACTGATTGATAAAGGGTGTATTGAATCTATAAAATCTCTGGCTTGCCAGTACAAATATGTCTTATGTTACAGCTTCAGGGGCAGAATTGCAGTAAGGAGTATGCAGGCAAACTAATCTTGTACTTGTGAGGCATATGAATGCAAAGGCCAGACCTATTACCAATCCATATGAAGCATGTTTAGAATTTAACTTGAAGAAGCGACGGATAAGACTGCCTCCAAATGCAGGAAGCAGAGCACCACAGGCAAAAACCATCCATGTGTCAAGCCCAGTGTAATCAATTTCTGCCACGATAGCTCCAATAGCAGCAAGTGGACCAGCAAATCCCGTAAAAGCTGCAGCTAATAAAGCACTACGCCAGCTATCTGTTGCACCATATATGCAGCTTGCCACTGCAGCACCTCTTGGAAGTCCGTGCAGAGAGACAGGTAGCATCATATGTCTACCCAGCCCGTAAGCTTTAGGTGCAGCAACACCCAAAGCAAGCCCTTCTGCAAATGCATGCAGTGCCACTGCTCCAGAAGCTAGAAAGGCTTTCAATGCTACAGGACTTATAGAGTTTGACCTGATAATGTCATTTCCAGCAGCCCTCCCTCGCAAAACATTCCGACTTGCCACAAGGCTTATCACATGAAAGAAAAAAGCACCTCCCACAAGCAGGCTTACATCATAGAATAAGCCCATTTTACCTCCAATCCATAACTGCAATGGTCTCCATGCAGCTAAAATAATAGCTATACCTGAAGCCATCCCTGTAAGGAATGAATGTTGCATCTTGACCGAGCTAGCAAATGTTACAAGAATAATACCTCCGATGAAAGGTCCAAGACCAAAAAGAAGTGAAACCAGGAATCCTGATGTATTCTTCCAACTGTATGCCATTGACATGAAAAAAATTATAGGCTGCAAAGATTTTAAAAGAGTTAATACCAATATGAAGGAAGAAGGCAACAAACAATATCTACCTTTGTCCCTGTTCAAAAGTTGCAAGGACTGTGCTAAGTGTCTCCATAAATGCTACAGCCAGTGTAGCGGCTGTGGCAACTTGAGACGCAGATGCTTCCTGATCCAAGTAAGCATATAGATGCAGTTAAAAATTCATGTATGACTGATAAACAGGTGAGATAAATCTACAAACACTGATATTGGAGAGCATGAAGTTTGAACAGTGAACTACCTTAAAACTATCGGGCACAACTTCTGCTATCACCATCCATACCATACAGCCAGCTGCAAAACCCATACAGAATGGCAAGAATTTGTGGAAGGCTTCAGCGCATATGAATGCTGGAACAGCCACCAGAGGCTGCAACCACAAGCAATGATAGAAATCAACCATAATGCTTTGAAGAGTTACTCTGTGAATTAAATAAGGTGAAAAAAAGAAAATATCGAAATGACAATAACAAAGGGCAATCAAAGAGATTAATGGCAATATGATGAGTGCATGAATATACCCATCACCACAGACTCAAAAGACATTTTCTTCAGTTTTGCCATACCAAGCCTAGAGTGCTTATCAATGCTCAACAGGAAGGTTGATGGAATAAGTTCTGTTTGGACACTACTCGCATACAGCCTTGGTCTACGAATCATTTTTCTAATGATTGGCCAGTAAAATGCCATGATCCTAGAAAGCTGTTTTAGTGTCTTAAATAACATTATGTCAGCATGTATTAGCTTCAAGATCCCTAACTCCTCATATTGTCATCTGACAGTTATCACAAACATTAATCAATGGAATTTCCTCTTTCAAACCTATTTTCTATAAAACTATCCAATTTACTGAACCATTTAGATTTTTAGTATGTACATGCATTAATTATTCCATGAAAGTGTGATATGCAGAAAACAGTACAATAACAGGAAAGAAACAGAAAAAGGTTTCAAATAACAGAAATTAGAATTAACCAGAATACAACAGAAGCAGTTCTCCAAATAACAATATTCCATATATCAATATCAAAATAAGAGCACTATTACCAAAAGAGACTAAGGGCAAAGTATCCTGTTTCCAAAAGCATAACACTCCACTAAGGAAGAGATACATGAAATTCTCAAGTGATACAATGGCACAATGGCCTTTCTATAAGTGTACAGCGGATGGGAAGTACCAGAGATAACAATGTGTCCTCATAAATAAGTGTGCAGTTGAAATGTGTCTCAGTGAAAAACTTGGCTGTTGATGCAGCACACAGAGTACCACTTCAGAGTATGGAGATGGAGTCTAGTTATTTGGAGAATAAATTTTTGCCTTGTGACTACAAAACTTGAATCGATGGATGTGGACATTCAAGGTCTGCCGCAGAGAGCAGACTCATACAAAGTTGCTAATGCAAGTCTGCAAGAAGATTTGCTGAACATGAAGGCCAACAATAGAGGTGAACTCCCCAAAAATGGTCCAAAAAGAGGGGGGGCTGCAGTGGAAGTTAACTCCTATAAAGCTTGAGGTTTGCAGAAGGCAAACGCCCACAGTGAAGATGAACTCCCCCAAAGTTTCGACTTTTAAGGCAGAAAATAGCAAAAAACCCTTTTTGGGGCTTGTTACCCCTCATATTGACATGAGTGATAAAATGAGTCTTGTGCAGATTGGTGGGATCATTCTAGCCTTCCAAAGGTTGGGATATTAGTGGCGGTTGCTTCAAGGGTGCATATTTTTTCTTCATCATGTTGATCACAGTCACATTCTAGTCACTTTCACTTCATGTTGCATGGTTAGATCATGAGTGTCCTCTAACATGGTGATGTACTTACCTAGTGTTCCATGTCGTTTGCATAATTTGACCTAGGCAATTTGTTTATTGCAAGCATAATATAACTTTTTCCCACGTAAAATCCACTCCACACATACATTTTCACCACACTTCATCATTTTTCACAGGTGATTTGTGTATCACATCACATCTTAACCTTGGTCTTTTCACCTAAGTAAAATCCTCAATTACACTTACATTCCACTTCACTCCATCTCCTAGAAGGTGCATGGTATTTTTTGCCTGTAATTCCCTAAGTTCTAAACCATATTAACCATTAAAATCTCATATTTTCACTTTTTCCAATGTGAACACGCCTAACAGGTTCAGGATATTTTGATTTAAATTATGAACCTTAGGTTGAGTGCCTAAGTATTGGCCTATTAGTACTTCATTGTTCTAATTCTTCATTGAGGCTCTTTCCCTAAGTTTCACTTTCTAATTTTTCACTAGGAGGTGTAACTTAAAGTCCATGGGGTAAACATGAGACTAGAAGCTCCCCCTTTGGCACATGTGTTGAGGCAAAACACATGACAAAAAGTCAATTCTCCCTAGCCTCAATTTAGCCTTGTTCACACATGTCGACTTCATTCATGCTTCATCCTTATCCTTTGGCATGAGATTTGAGGAGTTAATTATGTTGAATTTTAATGATTGCTCAAGCACATGTAGTTTCTTTTCAATTTAGAATGAACTTGAACCATAAACAATGCAGCAAGACAATAGCTGCAGTAAACCAAGATCACAAGAAGAATAACCATGCACAAGACACAAGAAGTTATCCTAGGAAAACCCTTCTGAAACAAGGGAAAAACCCAGCAACCCTTTACTATATTGCCAAGAGAAGAACCTTCACACCATAAACCCTAGCGCACACAAGAGAGTGCTCTATGACCAAGAAAGCTAGCGCATAGAAAAGAGTGCGCACCAAATTTCAGCTCTCCAAGTTTAGCGTTTTGTGAATGAGATATGATCCACAATGGGGATGTATCTCTCTAATAAATACATGACCTAACTCATCAAATAGATGTGTCTATTGGCACAATAAGGCCAACTTGTACAACTCAATAATACAATTAATCTTTCACATAATATTAATTATCTTTACACAGTAGGGCCGACTTGTACCCTTCACAATACAAATTAGGGTTTCACAATAGTCTTACTCTTTGACAATATAACAAGGGGTCTCACACACATCCTCTAGTGCTCTGCCACTAGGGACAAGTCCACATGTGCTCAACCACAAGGGACGTCACTCTCAACAGATCAACTCAACTAAATCCATAGGAATACAAACTGGAGAGCCATCTCAAGTCAACTCAACTAAGTCCATAGGAGTACGACAGGAGACCATCTCAAGTCATCTCAACTCAGTCCAGAGGAGTACGACTCACCTATCACATAAGCATTCTCACAGATCATCTCAACTCAGTCCAAAGGAGTACAACTCACCTATCACATACGCATTCTCACAGATCATCTCAACTCAGTCCAGAGGAGTACAATCTGAAGGATGTCTCATGAAGCTGCAATCATCAACAAGTCAAGCCTTGAGTTGACTAGGGAAGACTAATTGCCATGTGCCCTAGGGTTTTGACCCTCCACCTCATCCATCCTATCCATTCATGCACACATCCCTAGGTGGCACACTCCACTAAGAGGATATATCGATTTATTGCACAACCTTGTTCACACTTTGCACACATGTGAAGTAACTAGTGATAGTTTGACTCAGTCAAAAAATCTTATATAGGAGTTAACTAATGAAGACACTTGGCATTTTCATGCATATCTAGAAAAGCATCCTCATCCTTGAAGATTTACAAATGGAAAACCACTCAAATTCGCCCTACTCAAGTAAGATTAATATTTAGAGGTGGTTATTTCTAGGAAAGCACCCTCATCATGGAGTTTTATACTTGGCATCCATGCACACCTTTGGAAATTCACCCTACCTATTTGACCAAGCATTTTATTATTATTTTGAAGATAAGGAGGACAAATGGCACTCAGATTTTACGTTTGCATGAAGATAAGGATGGAGGAAGGTGATATGTGGCATTACAATCATCTAGATTCTAGAACATGGTGTTCTATGGGCCTCTTAACCTAATTCGCCCTCATAGGTAGTTATTTTAAATATTTTAATATTTTCTTAAGAAAATAATATTTTATTGGATAAGAGAGTTGAATTAAAACCTATATAAGGGTTTTCTCTCTCCATTTTGTACTTGGGAAATTTTGGAATGAATCCTCTTGTGAGCAAGCTAGCTCCAAGCAAATGGTTGAAGGTAACTTTTGTCTAAGTTATGTTGTTATTTATGTACAATCTTTTATGTGTGGCACATGTTCAGGAGTAGCATTGGTAGACATTTGTATGCGAGTTGGATTGTCAAAGCCAAGTGTAAAAGCACTTTATCTCAAGAGGAGTTAAAGTTATATGTATCCATTGTGGGCAAAGGCTCGCCCCTTGTTTTAAGAGAAAATGTCTAAACCCTAGACCTCCTATGGTGAGTGAATCATTAATCGCTCCTACATGTTGTTTTGGTTGAGGAGCCTCCTATGGTGAGTCCCTTCCCTTCACACCTTGTAGACTCTTGTTTACTAAGTTAGGTTTGTTGTAGAGAATGATATTTTATCTATCTATAGCCCTAACCATATTGAAGAATCCCCTCTTAGATTGCATCCATAACTCCATAGCCCAAGCAATAAGGCACTGGATCCCTTTCATCCATCATCCCCAACTCTTTTAAAATTTCCATTTCCATTGTTTTATTTGTTGTTAAGCTCTCTTTGCTCCACTCCATATTATAAGTTGTGAGCCTAGCATCCATAGGGAAGCCCCCCTTGACTTAGGTCTACCTTTGTCTAAAGTGCAGAGGAGAGATGGTGAGGTAACAATGGCCATCCTCTTAGTTTCACATGTCTCAATCTAGGTGTTAGGACTTTTCATCTTTGGGTGTGAGATTGTGTAAACATGTTTCATGTAATCATTAAGCCCCATATTCACACGATTAATCACTTTTATGTAACCTCTAATCTACTTAGACCTTATTTTCATATAATTGACCTTTACAAAATATTTCATACAATATTACAAAAATGAGGAACACGAACCCTAAATACAAAATGGACCAAATATTCAAAAATGTTGTCATCCTTAGGGGCACAACATGCTCTCCCCCTTAAGGGGCATATGCCAACAACGAGTCTTGTGCTAGTACTACTCTCAGAATTATTTCACTTACATGTTACTTTCTTCTTTTCTAATTCTTCGCTCTTTGTTTCGAGTGGATCATGGGAAGCAAATAAAAGACTGAAGAAGAATATAATCAATCAATTGATTGAAATCAAGAAATGACTTTCACAGGAGATAAGACAATGAGATATTTCTAGTAATGTCCAACAGATGACCACAAAAGTAGGTCAATGGGATTGTTGAGTTCAATGATGTTGATACAATGCACAAGCACCAAGATGTCTCGTATATAAAGAGCAAGAAAGAAAAGTAAAGCCTGAGATCTATGTTAAAGCGTGGAAAGTCCTCGACTTCGAGTACAAGCAGTCGGAATGGGAGGGAGATGTACAGAGGAAAAGGAGCCAGGAACTGGATCATGGTCCACTAGATCTATCTCTCCTAACACCCACAACTGAAGGAAGAAAACTTACGAAAGAATGATGTCCCAAGGAAGCACTGGGAGAAGATCTAAACTGTCCACTGCATTGTTGTCTAAAAGAGGTAAACTGTCATTGATGCCTACGTGATCTCGTTTGCCTACTAGTAAGGGATTTGGTCTAACAACGTCTTTGATATCTACACTAATCTGGAGTTAGAGGCAATGTTGCTATCATTCTGTCTCTCGATGCCCCTGGCTGATGGGACCACCATAAACAAGGAAGTAATCAGTTGAGATAAATCTAGTCTACGAGGAGGCTAGAAAATGTGGGCACAAAGCATGAGGGCCTCCTGCATGTATAGGGCAAGCCATCTCTAGTCTATGTACCTAAATAAATTGGATAGAGTTTGGGTCCTACTAAATAGACAATGAAACCTTCTACAAATCTCATAGTAAATTGGGCAGCATAATATAAAGTACTCCTTTGTCTCAACCTCACGAAGATGACACAACTGACAAATCCTCTCTACAAGTAAAATCTGTTGATCCGTCTCAACTTGAAGTCTATGCAAGCCCACTTGAAATTGGCCTAGGGGAATACAAAGAGACAGAACCCAATGACAACATGTGTATGGGGGTTGGATAATGAGTTCGTCCCTCACCTCTATGAAATGCTTAGCATAGAAGGCCATCTTCGGACATAACCCAACCTAGGGGTTTGTCCAAGTTGTCGAGATTTGTACCTTGGGAGGTGTTTCCCATGTGCTTTTGACCTCCTTAGCACATGAGGGAAGGACATGACACTTTGTACCTTGTACTGTTGTCTATTTTCACTTTGACTTTGGTTAAAGTGAAATTTGGTCACTTTTGGCATAAAGTGATTATTAATTCACAAAGGGGTGAATTTGGAGACATAAGTGGACTTAGGAAACTTAACCCAAAGTGGGTTTATAATTTAGGGATGAATGAAGAGATCTCAACAATTGATTTAGATGAATCTCCACCATTCATTTCTAGGTTTCCTAATTGAGGTCTAAGAGGGGCACAAAGGGTTTAAGGAGGGTGCATTCTTCATGGAGAGTTTTGCTTGTTGTGAGAGGAGCACTTGAGCTATGGAGATGAGATCAGTTGCATGAGGATTCTTGAGGGAGGCCACTAGCATTCCTTGTGGGAGGCTTGGAGTTGCTTGCTTCATTTATTTACTAGAGCTATTCTACTTCAGAGAGGGGTGCATTAGCTTGGCAGGTTGATTCATTCATGGTAGGATATCTAGCCATCAGATTGCAGTGAGGTCAATTGCAAAGTGAGGACATCTACTGGAGCTTCATTCCTGTGGAGGAGTTTTCAGATCTGACATCACAGTTGGCAGTTGGAGCAGATTCAGTGGTTCTGGCAGTTTGCATGTGGGGCGCATTTGGTAGATTTGAGCTTGTATATCAGCCCTGTTGGAGTTGCTATTGTATCAGGTTCTATCTTGTATTGTGTTTACTGTAACCCTTCATCTGCTTTCTTCATATATACACATAGATCTCAAACTGGTTTTCCCCGGGGGGGTTTTGTCCAGGGTCATGTTGACCAAAAATACCTGTCTACAAATGCATGATATTAGTTCTTAGATCTGTTCATAATCAGCAGTAAACGATGTATTAGGTGTGTTATGTTTATTTGAGTTGCATGTACTAATTTTTGTGACAAAAACGACATGCTAGAGCACCCA
>ML793845.1:297804-319655 GCA_009831015.1 Picea engelmannii
AAAATAATATATTTGATACACCTATCTTTTGGGGTTATTTCTAGAATTGTTATATTAGTGGTGTAAAACTTCAAAATTGTCTCTATGAAATGTAGATTTATTAAACTTTAAAGACTTCTTGATTCAATTTGTGAAATATTTACCAACTTTTTGTTTTTACTCATGTTGTCATTAACAAAATTAATTTGATTTTTTTTGTAGTGTTTTCTATTGAATGATCTACTAACTCAATTTTATTTTATTTATAGTTCTCAAACCTGAACAAACTTAATTCGATTTTGTTGTATTGTATTTTTACTCACTCACATCATGTTATCCCAATTTTACTTCTTCTATATTTCTTAAACCTTAATCAAAATACTAAGAGATATATGTAACATCCCGCTCTGACGCACTGAGTAAACTTATTCTTTGAGGACAATTGCTCGCAAGTGATCTAGATTATTATGCTATTAAAACTTTTGATTTTGATTATGAGGCGTTATGGGATGATGGCATGTTGTTTTTCCGCCTCGACATAGACATGTGCTATTGAATCGGTTTTACTGAGTGTGCAGGATTATGGACCTAGAGGATGCCGAGGCATCGATGGAACCCCTTGGACTTCGGATCGAGTCGGGGAGTGTACCATTTGGGGTTTGATTGTTTCACTGTGATTTTAGTGCTTCTGATTAGAGGATATGATATGGATATGTTCTGACATGATTGTTGATGATGCAGACTGACGATAGCTTGCCGATCAGACTCACATATGGAGTAAAGGGGTCACGCACGACTACCATAGATGTTGAGGGAGAGGTGTGGAAAACATCCCTGGCACAACCTACTAGCACTCCCGCCATGGCTCGAACTGTAGGTTAATGATTACCTAGTTCGAGAGGACCCACGATGCCGTGAGGGCAGACTGCGACAGTCGCTCACGATGATTCTAAAAGGCGCGCAATAAGGCGAGGGCCTTATGCCTTAGAGGCCCTTAGTCTCCCACAAGTTCACCTAGCGGAGTGTTGACTCCAGGGGTTATTGATATCTACCAAGTCAGTCAAGAGGCGAGTGGCACCCTTGGAGCACGTAGTGCGTCTTGAAGGGCACGTCGAGCAAAGGGAAAGATGAGGCAAGTGACACCCTTGGAGCACCTGGTGCATCCTGAAGGGCATGTCGCATTGTTGATGATAGAGGGATGAAGCTAGATGGCCCTAAGACAAATAACATCTTAAGTAATTTTTAAAACAATTTCCCTAATTAAATGTCACCCAGTACGAAATTTAAGGTTTAAGTCTAAACTATGCTAGTGGTAAATTTTATCTCTAAAAAAAAATAAATAATAATTATAATAAAAATAAAATCCACATGAATAATAATTATGATCTTCGTTAAATCTTGTAACATGAAGGGAGTGAGAAATGATTTTTTTCAAAATTTTTTATGTTGGATTAAAAATTAAAAAGGGAATTAATTGTTTTATTACCTTAATAAACTAAAATATACTAATTAAATAAGAAAAGGGAAAAAGGGTTAATTTTCACACCTGCCTTTTTGAGTTCTAAGTAAAAAGGGGAAAGAGGGAAAATCGAAAAAATTAGGAAACTAGGGAAAAGAGGTAATATAAAAAAGGAAAAAGGGGAACTTAAGGGAAAAAGAGAAAAGTCAACTTAGTAAAGAATCTACCATTTAAGAGCTTTCTAATTCTAAAATGAATAAGCAATTTCATAATAGGGACAACCTTTAAAACTTGTAAGGGAATTTGGGGACACCTAGGAGTGATTCTAGGAGTGACTCCAGGTGGGTGAGGGAAATACAGATAATTACTTAATTAAAGAAATTAATTTATGGAGGAATGTAGGGGATGGGGGACACTTGTACGGAGATGAATTTTTAGGAATTTATTTTTAAAACTTTAAGTAAATGAGATTTTAGGAAAGAAAGGAAGTTATAAACTCTATATAATGAAGAAGAAGGATGTGGGGGGCCTTCTGTTTGTGTAATGTTACGCTGCAGAAATATTCACTTGACTGACTTAACTTGTGGGAGTTGGGACACCCAGCTCGGTGAGGAGTGGTAGCTCAGCCTTGTGAGGCGAGCTCAGAGCTAGTCGAAATCTCTGGAAAGGAGTGTGTGGCCCCTTTGCGGCTCGGGGGGCTAAGGGGGAAGAAGAGTACCCCTATCATTGGCTAGGAGGTACTGGTGAAGTCTCGACGGTCGACGAGCGGGAGTTGCACGGAGCGCGTGGGACGCCAATCGGAGCGGGCGATCAGACAATGATACACTTTTCATTTTTGTATGGTACAATGTATTAGGACTTATGCTTGTATCTTCGTATTTAGTGGAGAAGTAAACTGAGTTATCTTTAAAAATTTAATAACTGAAATTTGCTTCGCCTAGCTCGATGATTATTGACTCCCATGGCCTTAGTTACCGCATGACTTGACAACCCTGTGGTTTGACTGTAACCCATGCGATTGTTTGGGTTGTTCGTCCCTAGCTCGCCAGTCCTTGCCTGAGTAATCGACCAAGAGCCTGATCTACGGTCGTCGCCTTAGCGTTAAAAGACCTATGGATCTCAATGCCCTTCTTTTCTGTACAAGGATGATGAGCAAAGGACACATCTGTTAGCAGCCTACCTTCATTATTGTCTTTGGCTGATTGTTGACTTGTGCCTTCTAGGAAAAGTGCTCTTGCGTATGGATTTCCTTGCATCCTTGTTGGTCTAGTTATGCGCTGGATTGATCATCCCTACCTTGTCTGCAATTGACCTCATACCTGCGTTTTAACTTGAGACAATGATTTTATGATCTGCTTTGGGTTATCAAGGAGTTGATTACTCGACGTTTCTTGGCCCGACCATTTTAAATATATTAAAAGTGATTATTTTGACATATGTTTATTACCATTCTAGTGGTAGCGATTGAGTGACATAAAATTTATAAACAATGGTGTGTGGTATGGGTATTCTGGCAAAAAGAAATGATTTCATGTCAGGATTTTTCTTTTTACTTTTGGTATTCTGGCATTGGGCAACCAATGGATTCCCGTCTGCATTTTCATTTTGGCATCTTGAAGTTGGAGAAACACGTAAATTCTAAGTCTGCGTATTGTTGTACACCATCATATCTGAATTCATTGATAGATCACGATTGTTGTAAAGCCTGAAACGGAAATGAAATGAAATGAGTCTATTGCATTGATGCAATCCTGGTAAATTCTAAGTCTGCGAATTGTTTGTACACATGCATATCTGATTTCATTGATAGATAGCTATTATTGCAAAGCCTGAAACGGAAATGAATGAAATGTGTTTATTGCGATTTAATGCGTTTTGTTTTTTATTCTTGGAAGTTTTCTCCATCTTCCTATGGCCAAAATGATCCCAAACCCACATTTGCCTGCATTTTTAATCTCTTAATGCGATTCTATGTTGGATTGCGTATTGTTTTTCATCCTGGAGTTATTATCTTAATTTTTTTTTTCTTGGCCAAAACATGCACAGGCTCCAAACCTTTCCACCTGTGAATTTTTGGTGACTTACCCTCTTTACCCTAACGACCTTGCAGTCACCCAACGATTGGGTCACTACCTCTATGCCTTTCCCCCACCTTTAATGCGACTGGGACGTCGACCCCACATTCTACCTATTCTGGTAGAAAATTTTAAATAGTAATTTATGAATGGCTTGGGGCAGATTTTGTGGCGTTATCATCGTTTTTAACTTTCTGAATAGCACTTTCATTTACCATAGAGTGGAAGCGATTTTTTATGGTAGAGATGTCAGAATGGAAGCAGTAAATGGCAGTGCAGTTTCCTTGTTGTTTTATGAAATTCCTGAGTAACAGTGGTGTGGCTATTTTTATATCAGTTTAATGCTTTAATGAAGGATGTTGTGACTACAACTGTAATTAAAATAGCTACGTACTCACCTTTTTGTGATTATAACAATACTATAACAGTTAAATTGATTAACAATATTAAATCATTTTAAAAGTTTTGCTTTAGTAGAATTTGTTTCACAATTTTTTTTTTAATCAGTTCCTTTCCCTTGAATGCCTTCCATATAAGACTCTAATAGGGTTTCAAGGAACTTTTGGAATGCCTTTAAATTCAATTGCATAAAAACCAGTTATTGTGATGACTACTGTAAGCTTGCATGTGGAGTCTTAATGACAATTGTTAATTAGAAGACATCCACTTATTCCCTCTTAGTGTTAAGAGGATGCATTTTTCAGATAGATGGCAGGAAAGGTTTAATCCTTACCTTATTTTCTTTTAAAAGTTTTATCCCAGTTCAAGGTGTCTCTTCATAAAACAAACAAGTTACCTTTCTATTTTTATTTATTTTAATAAATAAGGTGATCAAATTTAGTATAAATAAAACACCTCTACTAATTTATAATTGAGACATATGCCAAGACAAGAATAAATAAAATAAATAAAAAGAAAGAATCTGTATGTTTAGAAACTGGTCTAGATTTATATGTATATCTACCTTAAATTTTTTCATAGATCAAATTGTGCACCATATTAAGAATATCATCAAAGATGGAAAAATGAATGGAGAATTGTTGGAGTCATGGCTATGTAGCTCTTAATTCGTTTGCGTCTTGAATTGATTTGATAGTTGTATTGCGCCTTGAATAAATGAGAAGCATGGTTGATTATGTAATTATTCTCTTAGCGCTCTTAAAACAAAGTGGGTTACTCTTGCGCCATTAAGAGATGCTGAAGTTTGAGCGAATTGTATAGTTATAATAGAATTTATGCACCATGAAATTATAGGGGGTGACACTGATTATGTAATTGATTACCTTGCTCCATGAATTAATTGATATTTAATTTGCATCATGATATGTATGGACGGTCATGGGTGTAGTTACTTCATCTGCCACTAAAAATGTTAGCTACAGTTGAATTTAATGAATGATTAATTTTGCGCCTTGAAATAAAGTAGATGACTACCATTGCACCTTGAATTAAAATAAAGTTGATTACATTGTGCACGAACTTATGTTGTTTTATGATGGATTTAGTAATAAAATTCTCTTGCACTGTGGAATTTATGTGATGTGTGATTCATTCATAGAACATTATCATGCAACGATCATCATTGATGTTTGTTGATTTAGCATATTTAGTTTTGGTCTTGATTGTGTTAATGGGATGTAGACACCTCCTTGTTCCTCAGAACAATCACCATCCCTGAGACGTTAAATGGTCAAAATCGATGGGAACCTGGGCTTGAGCGTTGCTTATGTGTCCTAGAGGTCCTAACCATTGCAGGGTAGGACGAGCAGGTAGTCATTCTTATTCTTGTCAGTTGAATGCCGTACTTTGCTTCCAGGTGTTTGATGTGCTTCTTTGTTAGGTCGTCATATTGTTGTTGCATGAGTTTCACGCGTTGTGTTCTTCGTCGTGATTGCGTTGTCGAGTATAATGTCATGTTTAGCTTCCTACACACACTAAAAAAAAAAAATAAAAAAATAAAAAAATGCACTTGTTATGTGAGGCTTGATGTCGTGATGAACGAGAGGTTCGTTACATATGGTATCAAAGTGGGTTCAACCCGCGACTTGGGATCGCTACGAATTTTTTTGGTATGTTTTGATTATACTATTGCTAATCGATTAGACTTGTATTCGTGGAGGTAATCATGGTTAGAGGACGCCGCGGAGGCAGACGATGGGGTGCTAGGGGAGGAGGCGCGACGCCTCTAGTAGAATCCACACCTGTGGGGTCTAACCCCCAGGGAGACGAGCAGGTTCTCGGATAGGAGAAGATAGTAGTTGGTGATGTAGTCGGAATGATGAGATCTTTTCAGCGCATATTCGAGGCACTGATCAACCGTTTGGATAGAGATGAGGCCAGGGCGCTGACACCTGCTAAGGTTCCACCACGCGCTCTAGTCAGAACTGGTAGCATTCACCGTGAACTCAAGAAGGTCAAATTTCTTGAGTTCTTTGGTGCCTCGGACGGTGCAGCCGCCGAGGCATGGTTGGAGAACATGGCGATGTTCTTCACACTTCGCAATTATAACTCCAACATGAAGGTCCGCATGGCGGTCTTTCAACTGAAGGGGAACGCTCTTCTATGGTGGAAGACGCTCCTACCACAGCTGAACATGGACGTCGAAGACATGTCATGGGAACTGTTCGAGGAACGGTTCCGAGAGAGGTACCTTTCAGAGGAATTCATTGAACGTCAGCTCAATGAGCTCAATGCCTTATGACAAGGTGGCTGTACGATGCCCGAGTACGAGGCCCATTTTATGGAGCTGCTTTGGTATCCTCTGCACCTTAACACTGAGAAACTTAAGGTCAACAGGTTCGTGTTTGGCCTTAATGATAGCCTACGTGCAAAGCTTAGGATTTTGACGCCTCAAACCTTGCATGATGCCGTCCAGAAGGCCCTCATAGTAGGGGAGGAGCTTATCAGTGGGGGTTAGACCAGGACTCCAGCAAGACCAGCAGGGCAGGTTTCATCTGGAGCACAACAACATCAGACACCAGCCAGACATACACCGGGATATCGTGGCTTCCAGAGGGGATCCACTTCCACTACACCCCGGTGACCGATGCCTCAGTAGCAGACACCTTATCGGGGACCACAACATCAACAACAACGTCGCCCGTAGCAATAATAGTTTAGGCATGTTTAGTAGAACAGACCAGGGGTCTAGGCCGGTGGGCCATCATCTTCTACTTCGGGTACCAGGACTACTGGGTTGAAGAAGGGCTGTTGGATGTGTGGAGAGCCGCACTACCAGCGCGGCTGCACTGTGGAGAGGACCAAAGCGTCTGGATCAGTCGAACCCACTACTATGGGAGATATGGGCAAGGCCCATCGGATTCATTCAGTGGTGAATAACTTCCAAGCAGAGAATCAATCGATTGTGCTCAAGACGACAGGTACCGTGGCTGACCAGACCCTTAGTATTTTGATAGATCCAGGTGCTACTGAGAGTTTCATTTCTAGTGCAGTGCTAAAAAGGATTAAGGTAAAGGCAGTCGAATAGGACGAGTTTAGCTTCGTAGAGATGGCTTCGGGAGCCAAACAGAAGGTTGGACTAAAGGTTACGGGCCGTGTCCTTAACCTGGGAGAGTTTGTCACAAGGGCCAACCTGTACGTCATGATCCTAGGATCTTATGATGTTGTGATTGGTATGGATTGGTTGGAATCGCATGAGGTGATACTCAAATGTGTTTACTGGATGATTTTGGACGAGTTTCCAAGAGGCCTTGGGAACCCAACTTAACTTTAGTACTACGTATCACTCGGAGACAGACAAACAGACTGAATGAACAAATCAAACCTTGGAGGACATGTTGCGCATGTACGTGATGGACCAACAAAAGCATTGGGAAGAATTCTTGTCACTAGTGGAGTTCGCTTACAACAATAGTTACCATAGCAGCATTAGGATGGCGCCTTTTGAGTTTCTTTACGGGTGACCGTGTTAGACGCCTTTGAGTTGGGATCGGCTTGAGGATAGGGTCATGGTGGGACCAGAAGCGATCCAGGAAATGGAAGAGAAAATGCAAACAATAAGACAACGGATTAAAGAAGCGCAGGATCGACATAAGAGTTATGCCGATGCGCACCGTGTTGACCGTAGTTACGAGGTCAACGATTGAGCCTTCTTGCGGGTCAAACCGCATAAAAGTTTGATCAAGTTTGGGAAGGGAGCTAAAATATCTCGTAGGTTTGTGGGACCTTTCGAGATTGTGGAGAGAAAGGGGCCCGTGGCCTATCGACTAGCCTTTCCTAATTCTTTGAGCCATATGCACGATGTTTTTCATGTATCTATTTTGAGACATTATATTAGTTATCCTACACATGTTATTGACATGAGTTCCTTGCAGGTATCGGACGAGGGAGCACTCACGGCTGAGCCGGCCCGCATCTTTGATCATCGTGTTCGACAGTTATGACGTCGAATGACAGATTAGGTCAAGGTCTAATGGGACAATTATAGTCATCACTCAGCGACCTGGGAGGACGCATATGATATGCACCAAAAGTTCCCATTTTTTTTTGATAGATAGACATATGATACTGTGATACACTTTATTTCAGCACATATACTGCGAAACTTCGGGATGAAGTTTAGACCAAGAGGGGGTGTATGTAACATCCCGCTCTGATGCACTGAGCAAACTTATTCTTTGAGGACACTTGCTTGCAAGTGATCCAGATTATTATGCAATTAAAACTTTTGATTTTGATTATGAGGCATTATGGGATGATGGCATGTTGTTTTTCCGCCTCGACATAGATAGGTGCTATTGACTCGGTTTTACTGAGTGTGCAGGATTATGGACCTAGAGGATGCCGAGGCATTGATGGAACCCCTTGGACTCCGGATCGAGTCGAGGAGTGTACCATTTGGGGTTTGATTGTGATTTTAGTGCTTCTGATTAGAGGATATGATATGGATATGTTTTGACATGATTGTTGATGATGCAGGCTGATGATAGCTTGCTGACCAGACTCACATATGGAGTAAATGGGTCATGCACAACTACCAGAGATGTTGAGGGAGAGGTGTGGACAACAACCCTGCCATAGCCTACTAGCACTCCTGCCGTGGCTCGAACTGTAGGTTAACAATTACCTAGTTTGAGAGGACCCATGATGCCATGAGGGTACACTGTGACAGTTGCTCACGATGATTCTAAGGGGCGCGCAATAAGGCGGGGGCCTTATTACTTAGAGGCCCTTAGTCTACCACATGTTCACCTGGCGGAGTGTTGACTCCAGGGGTTATTGATGTCTACCAAGTCAGTCAAGAGGCGAGTGGCACCCTTGGAGCACATAGTGCATCCTGAAGGGCACGTCGAGCAAACAAAAAGATGAGGCGAGTGGGACCCTTGGAGCACCTGGTGCGTCCTAAAGGGCACATCGCGTTGTTGATGATAGAGGGATGAACCTAGATGGCCCTAAGACAAATAACATGTTAAGTAATTTTTAAAACAATTTCCCTAATTAAATGTCGCCCAGTACAAAATTTAAGGTTTAAGTCTAAACTATGCTAGTGGTAAATTTTATCTCTCAATAATAATAATAATAATAATTATAATAAAAATAAAATCCACATGAATAATAATTACAATCTTCGTTAAATCTTGTAACATGAAGGGAGTGAGAAATTAATTGTTTCAAACAAAATTATGTTGGATTAAAAATTAAAAAGGGAATCAATTGTTTTATTACCTTAATAAACTAAAATATACTAATTAAATAAGAAAAGGGAAAAAGGGTTAATTTTCACACCTGCCTTTTGGAGTTCTAAGTAAAAAGGGGAAAGAGGGAAAATAAAAAAAATTAGGAAACTAGGGAAAAGAGGTAACATAAAAAAGGAAAAAGGGGAACTTAAGGGAAAAAGAGAAAAGTCAACTTAGTAAAGAATCTACCATTTAAGAGATTTCTAATTCTAAACTGAATAAACAATTTCATAATAGGGAAAGCCTTTAAAACCTGTAAGGGAGTTTGGGGACAGCTAGGAGTGATTCTAGGAGTGACTCTAGGTGGGTGAGGGAAATAAAGATAATCACTTAATTAAAGAAATTAATTTATGGAGGAATGTAGGGGATGGGGGACACTTGTACGGAGTGGAATTTTTAGGAATTTATTTTTAAAACTTTAAGTAAATGAGATTTTAGGAAAGAAGGGAAGTTCAAAACTCTATATAATGAAGGAGGAAGAAGGATGTGGGGGACCTTCTGTTTATGTAACGTTACGCTACATAAATATTCGCTTGACTGACTTAACTTGTGGGAGTTGGGACACCCAGCTTGGTGAGGAGTGGTAGCTCAGCCTTTTGAGGTGAGCTGGGAGCTAGTCAAAATCTTTGGACAGGAGTGTGTGGCCCCTTTGTGGCTCAGGGGGCTAAGGGGGAAGAAGAGTACCCCTAGCATTGGCTGGGAGGTAGCGGTGAAGTCTCGATGGTCGGTGAGCGAGAGATGCACGGAAAGCGCGGGACACCAATCAGAGCGGGTGATCAGGCAACAATACGCTATTTATTTTTGTATGGTAGAATGTATTAGGACTTATGCTTGGATCTACGTATTTCATGGAGAAGTAAACTGAGTTATCTTTAAAAATTTAATAGCTGAAATTTTCTTAGCCTAGCTCGATGATTGCTGACTCCCATGGCCTTAGTTCTCGCATGACTTGACAACCCTGTGGTTTGACTGTGACCCATGCAATTGTTTGGGTCGTTTGTCCCTAGATCACAAGTCCTTGCCTGAGCAGTTGGCCAGGAGCCTGATCTACGATTGTCACCTTAGCATTAAAAGATCTATGGATCTCAACGCTCTGCTTTTCTATGCAAGGATGATGAGTGAAGGATGCATCTGTTAGCCACCTACCTTCGTTATTGTCTTTGTCTGATTGTTGACTTGTGCCTTCTAGGAAAAGTGCTCTTGCGTATGGATTTACTTGCGTCCTTGTTGGTCTATTTATGCACTGGATTGATCATCCCTACCTTGTCTGCAATTGACCTCATACCTGCATTTTAACTTGAGACAATGATTTTATGCTCTACTTTGGGATATCAAGGAGTTGATTACTCTGCGTTTCTTGGCTCGACCATTTTAAATATATTAAAAGTGATTATTTTGACATTTGTTTATTACCATTCTAGTGGTAGCGATTGAGTGACATAAAATTTATAAACAATGATGTGTGGTATGGGTATTCTGGGAAAAATAAATTACTACATGTCAGAATTTTTATTTTTACTTTTGGTATTCTGGCATTGGGCAACCAATGGATTCCTATCTACATTTTCATTTTGGCATCCTGAAGCTGGCAAAACACGTAAATTCTAAGTCTGTGTATTGTTGTACACCTGCATATCTGAATTCATTGATAGATCACGATTGTTGTAAAGCCTGAAACATAAATGAAATGAAATGAGTCTATTGTGTTGATGAAATCCTGGTAAATTCTAAGTCTGTGAATTGTTTGTACACATGCATGTCTGATTTCATTGATAGATAGCTATTATTGCAAAGCCTGAAAAGAAAATGAATGAAATGTGTTTATTGTGATTTAATTCTGGCAGCATTTTGTTTTTCATTCTTGGAAGTTTTCTCCATCTTCTTGTGGCCAAAATGAGCTCGAACCCACCTTTTCCTTCATTTTTAATCTCTCAATGCGATTCTATGTTGGACTGCGTATTGTTTTTCATCCTGGAGTTATTATCTTAATTTTTTTTTTCTTGGCCAAAATGTGCACAGGCTCCAAACCTTTCCACCTGTGATTTTTTGGTGACTTACCCTCTTTACCCTAACGCCTTTGCAGTCACCCAACTATTGGGTCGCTGCCTCTCTGCCTTTCCCCCACCTTTAATGCGACTGGGATGTCGACCCCGCATTCCACCTATTCTGGCAGAAAATTTTAAATGGTAATTTGTGAATGGCTTGGGGCAGATTTTGTGGCATTATCATCGTTTTTAACTTTCTGAATATCACTTTCATTTACCATAGAGTGGAAGTGATTTGTTATGGCAGAGATGTTAGAATGGAAGCAATGAATGGCAATGCGGTTTCCTTGTTGTTATATGAAATTCCTGAGTAACACTGGCGTGGCTATTTTTATATCAGTTTAATGCTTTAATGAAGGATGTTGTGACTACAACTGTAATTAAAATAGCTAGCATACCCACCTTTTTGTGATTATAACAATACTATAACAGTTAAATTGATTAACAATATTAAATCGTTTTAAAAGTTTTGCTTTAGTAGAATTTGTTTTACAATTTTTTTTAATCAATTCCTTTCCCTTGAATGCCTTCCAGATAAGACTCTAATAGGGTTTCAAGGAACTTTTGGAATGCCTTTAAATTCAATTGTATAAAAATCAATTATTGTGATGACTACTGTAAGCTTGCATGTGGAGTCTTAATGACAATTGTTAATTAGAAGACATCCACTTATTCCCTCTTAGTGTTAAGAGGATGTATTTTTCAGATAGATGGCATGAAAGGTTTAATCCTGACCTTATTTTCTTTTAAAAGTTTTATCCTAGTTCAAGGTGTCTCTTCATAAAACAAACAAGTTGCCTTGCTGTTTTTATTTATTTTAATAAATAAGGTGATCAAATTTAGTATAAATAAAACACCTCTACTAATTTATAATTGAGACATATGCCAAGACAAGAATAAATAAAATAAATAAAAAGAAAGAATCTGTATGTTTAGAAACTGGTCTAGATTTATATGTATATCTACCTTAAATTTTGTCATAGATCAAATTGTGCACCATATTAAGAATATCATCAAAAATGGAAAAATGAATGGAGAATTGTTGGAGTCATGGTTATGTAGCTCTTAATTCGTTTGCGCCTTGAATTGATTTGATAGTTGTATTGCGCCATGAATAAATGAGAAGCATGGTTGATTATGTAATTATTATCTTAGCGCTCTTAAAACAAAGTGGGTTACTCTTGCGCCATTAAGAGATGCTGAAGTTTGAGCGAATTGTATAATTATAATAGAATTTATGCACCATGAAATTATAGGGGGTGAGACTAATTATGTAATTGATTACCTTGCTCTATGAATTAATTGACATTTAATTTGCATCATGATATGTATGGACGGTCATGGGTGTAGTTTCTTCATCCGCCACTAAAAATGTTAGCTACAGTTGAATTTAATGAATGATTAATTCCGCACCTTGAAGTAAAGTAGATGACTACCATTGCACCTTGAATTAAAATAAAGTTGATTACATTGTGCACAAACTTATGTCGTTTTATGATGGATTTGGTAATCAAATTCTCTTGCACCGTGGAATTTATGTGATGTGTGATTGATTCATAGAACATTATCATGCAACGATTGTCATTGATGTTTGTTGATTTAGCATATTTAGTTTTGGTCTTGATTGTGTTAGTGGGATGTAGACACCTCCTTGTTCCTCAGAACAATTGTCAGCCCTGAGACCTTAAATGGTCAAAATCGATGGGAACCTGAGCTTGAGCATTGCTTATGTGTCCTGGAGGTACTAACCATTGCAGGGTAGGACAGGCGGGTAGTCATTCTTATTCTTGTCGGTTGAATGTCGTACTTTGCTTCTAGGTGATTGATGTGCTTCTTTGTTAGGTCGCCATATTGTTGTTGCATGAGTTGCATGCGTTGTGTTCATCATCGTGATTGCGTTGTCGAGTATAATGTCATGTTTACCTTCCTACACACACACACAAAAAAATAAATAAATAAAAAAAATTGCACTTGTTATGTGAGGCTTAATGTCGTGATGAACGAGAGGTTCGTTACATATGGTATCAGAGCGGGTTCAACCCACGACTTGGATTGCTACGGTTTTCGTTGGTATGTTTTGATTATACTATTTCTAATCGATTGGACTTGTATTCGTGCAGGTAATCATGGTTAGAGGACGCCATGGAGGCAGACGATGAGGTGCTAGGGGAAGAGGCGTGACGTCTCCAGTAGCATCCATGCCTGTGGGTTCTAACCCCTAGGGAGATGAGCAGGTTCTCGGATAGGAGCAGATAGCAGTTGGTGATGTATTCGGAATGATGAGATCTTTTCAGCGCATGTCCGAGGCACTGATCAACCGTTTGGACAGAGATGAGGCCAGGACACTGGCACCCGCTGAGGTTCCACCACACGCTCCGGTTAGAATTGGTAGCATTGACCGTGAACTTTAGAAGGTCAAATATCCCGAGTTCTTTGGTGCCCCGGACGATGCATCTTCCAAGGCATGGTTGGAGAACATGGCGATGTGCTTCTCACTTTGCGATTATACCTCCAACATGAAGGTCCACATGGAGGTATTTCAACTGAAGGGGAGCGCTCTTCTATGGTCGAAGATGCTACTACCACATCTGAACATGGCCGTTGAAGACGTTTCATGGGAATTGTTCGAGGAATGGTTATGAGAGAGGTACCTTTCAGAGGAATTTATTGAGTTTCAGCTCAATGAGTTCAACGCCTTACAACAGGGCGGCCATACGATGCCCGAGTACGAGGCCCGTTTTATGGAGCTTCTCTGGTATGCTCTGCACCTTAACACTGAGAAACTTAAGGTCAACAGGTTCGTGTTCGGCCTTAACGACAACCTACGTGAAAAGGTTAGGATTTGGACGCCTCAAACCTTGCATGATTCCATCCAAAAGGCCCTCATAGTAGAGGAGGAGCTTATTAGCGAGGGTCAGACTAGGACTCTAGCAAGACCAACAAGGCAGGTTTCATCTGCATCACAACAACATCAGACACCAACCAGACATACACCGGGATATTGTGGCTTCCAGAGGGGATCCACTTCCACTACACCCCGGTGACCGATGCCTCAACAACGAACACCTTATTGGGGACCGCAACATCAACAACAACATCACCCACAACAACAACAGTTTAGGCTTGTTCAACAGAATAGACCAGGGCTCCAAGCTGGTGGGCCATCATCTTCTACTTTGGGTACCAGGACTATTGGGCCGAAGAAGGGGTGTTGGACGTGTGGGGAGCCGCACTACCAACGCGACAACCCTGTGGAGAGGACCAGAGCGTCTAAATCAGTCGGACCCACTACCGTGGGAGATATGGGCAAGGCCCATCAGATTCATGCAACGGTGAATAACCACCAGGCAGAGCATCAATCGACTGTGATCGAGACGATAGGTACCGTCGTTGACCAGACCCTTAGTATTTTGATAGATCCCGGTGCTACCGAGAGTTTCATTTCTGGTGCAGCGCTAAAAAGGATTAAGGTAAAGGCAGTCAAATAGGACGAGTTTATCTTTGTAGAGATGGCTTCAGGAGCCAAACAAAAGGTTGGAGGAAAGGTTACAGGATGTGTCCTTAACCTGGGAGATTTTGTCACAAGGGCCAACCTGTACGTCACGATCCTAGGATCTTATGATGTTGTGATTGGTATGGATTGGTTGGAATCGCATGAGGCAATAATCAACTGTAAGATGAAACGATTGAGCTTGGTCGATGACGAGGGACAGAGGAGTGTGATTGTAGGCCAGAACAAGGGAGTTTCCCCGAGGTTCATCTCTTCCTTGCAACTTCGGAAGAGCATGCGTAAGGGGTGCAAGCTTTATGTGATCCTTGTGTTAAACGAGAAGGGAGTAGAGGAAGGTTTAGAACACCTTCTGGTGGTGAGAGAGTTTATAGACTTGTTTTCAGAAGAGTTACCTGGGATGCATCCGGAGAGGAAATTGGAGTTTACCATAGACCTAAAACCGGGGACTGAACCGATAGCAAGAATGCCTTATCGGATGACGACCCCGGAGTTACAAGAGTTGAAAATGCAACTGAAGGAGTTGCTAGACTTGGGACTGATATGTCCAAGCATGTCACCGTGGGGTGCGCCTGTTATTTTCATCTGAAAGAAGGATGGGTCATGGAGGCTCTGCATTGACTACCATCAATTGAACAAGGCCACGATCAAGAATCAATATCCGTTGCCGAGGATTGATGATCTGGTCGATCAAATGAAGGGCACAACGGTGTTCTCCAAGATCGATTTGCGATCAGGGTATCACTAGTTACGGATCAAGGGGGATGACGTCCCTAAGACTGCCTTTAAGATGAGGCTTGGACATTATGAATTTACTGTTTTACCGTTTGGACTGACAAACGCCCCAGGGGTATTTATGAGTTTGATGAATGGGGTGTTCCGCGAGTACTTGGACAAGTTCATCCAAGTATTCATTGACGATATTTTGATCTAATCTCAGATGACATAGGAGCATGAAGAGCACTTGTGCTTGGTACTACAGTGTTTGAAAGAGCACAAATTGTATGGGAAGTTGTCCAAATGCTGATTTTATCAAATGGAGATTCACTGCTTAGGGCATGTCATCTCCGATGAAGGCATCTCCGTGGATCCAACAAAGGTCGAGGCTATCATGGAATGGCCTGCGCTAACGAATGTCTTGGAAGTGCATAGCTTCATGGGTTTAGTAGGATACTATTGACGGTTTGTCGAGGGGTTTTCGAAGATAGAAAATACGATCACAGAGTTGCAGAAGAAGAATAAGAAGTTTGTTTGAACCGAGAAATGCACGGAAGCATTTCGTAGGCTCAAAGAATTGTTGACAATGACACCGATACTAAAGGTCCCTGACATGGACACAGAATTCTTGGTATGCACTGACACATCCAAGGAAGGCTTAGGCAGAGTCTTGATGCAAGACAGACGAGTGATCGCTTACATTTCGAGGAAACTGAGAAGGCATGAGGATAACTACGTGACGCATGATTTGGAGTTGTTAGCCATCGTATATGCCTTGAAGGTATGGAGACACTACCTTGTTGGATGAAAATTTGAACTAAAGACTGACCATTGTGGACTACAACACATTTTTATGCAAAGTGACCTGAATGCACGATAACGACGTTGGTCAGAATTGCTTAGTGAGTACGACTTTGAGATTACTTACATAAAGGGAACAGTGAACCGAGTGGCAGATGCATTGAGTCGGAGACCACACATCTTTTCGGTGTTTCCTCTTTAGACAAATCTACGTGAAAATATTCTAACTTTACAGCGTGATGATGACTGGTACAAAGAGGTCGAGGGTTTTATTGGACAAAACACAATGATGATACCATGATTTGAAGGATTTTCGTTTGATAGCGATGGATTATAGAGGTTTAAAAATCGGATCTATGTACCTCCGAACGACGAGTTGAGGATGTTGATTCTGAGTGAGGCTCATAGAGCAGTTTACATGGCTCACCCGAGAGTCATGAAGATGAGGGCAGACCTTAAAACCTTATTCTTCTGGAAGGGAATGAAGGCAGACATAGTTAACTATGTGGCCAGATGTCTAGAATGTCAACAGGTAAAGGCTGAACATAGACACCTAGCAGGATTACTACAACCACATGCTATTCTGGAATCAAAATGGGAGGTTATTTCAATGGATTTTATTGTTGGATTGCCACTGATGACAAGGAGACATGACTCAATTTTTGTAGTAGTAGACACTCTGACGAAGAGTGCTCACTTTATTCCTGTGCGTACGACGTATCAGGAACCTGACATAGCTAGAGTTTTCATCAATGAGATTGTCAGGTTGCATGGCGTGCCTAAGAGGATTATATCCGATCGAGGATCGGTGTTTACTGGATGATTTTGGACGAGTTTCCAAGAGGCCTTGGGAACCCAACTTAACTTTATTATTGCATATCACCCGAAGACTGACGGGCAGACCGAATGAATGAATCAAACCTTGGAGGACATGTTGCAAATGTACGTGATGGACCAACAAAAGCGTTGGGAAGAATTCTTGCCACTGGTGGAGTTTGCTTACAACAAAAGTTACTAGAGCACCATTAAGATGCTGTCTTTTGAGTTTCTTTACGGGTGACTGTGTCGGACGCCTTTGAGCTGGGATCGGCTTGAGGATAGGGTCCTGGTGGGACCAGAAGCGATCCAGGAAAGTGAAGAGAAAATGAAAACAATAAGACAAAGGATTAAAGAAGTGCAGGATCGACATAAGAGTTATGCCAATGCGCACCGTGTCGACTGTAGTTACGAGGTCGGTGATCAAGTCTTCTTACGAGTCAAACCGCATAAAAGTTTGATCAAGTTTGGGAAGGGAGCTAAAATCTCTCCTAGGTTCATGGGACCTTTGGATATTGTCGAGAGAAAGGGGCCCGTGGCCTATCGACTAGCCTTGCCTGATTCTTTGAGGCGTATGCACGATGTTTTTCATGTATCTATTTTGAGACATTATATTAGTGATCCTACACATGTTATTGACATGAGTTCCTTGTAGGTATCGTATGAGGGAGCGCTCACGACTGAGCCGGTCCGCATCTTGGATCATCATGTTCGACAGTTACGACGTCGAACGGTAGATAAGGTCAAGGTCTAGTGGGACAATTATAGTCATCACTTGGCGACCTGGGAGGACGCATATGATATGCGCCAACAATTCCCATTTTTGTTTGATAGATAGACATATGATACCGTGATACACTTTATTTCAGCACATATACTGTGAAACTTCAGGACAAAGTTTAGACCAATAGGGGGTGTATGTAACATCCCGCTCTGACGCACTGAGAAAACTTATTCTTTGTGGACACTTGCTTGCAAGTGATCCAGATTATTATGCTATTAAAACTTTTGATTTTGATTATGAGGCATTATGGGATGATGACATGTTGTTTTTCTGCCTCGACATAGACAAGTGCTATTGAATAGGTTTTACTGAGTGTGCAGGATTATGGACCTAGAGGATGACGAGGCATCGATGGAACCCCTTGGACTCTGGATCGAGTCGAGGAGTGTACCATTTAGGGTTTGATTGTTTCACTGTGATTTTAGTGCTTCTTATTAGAGGATATGGTATGGATATGTTCTGACATGATTGTTGATGATGCAAGCTGATGATGGCTTGCCGACCAGACTCACATATGGAGTAAAGGGGTCATGCACGACTACCAGAGATGTTGAGGAAGAGGTGTGGAAAACAGCCCTGCCACAACCTACTAGCACTCCTGCCATGGCTTGAACTGTAGGTTAACGATTACCTAGTTCGAGAAGACCCATGATGGTGTGAGGGAAGACTGGGACAGTCGCTCACAATGATTCTAAGGGGCGTGCAATAAGGAAGGGGCCTTATTCCTTAGAGCCCCTTAGTCTCCCACAAGTTCACCTGGCGAAGTGTTGAATCCAGGGGTTATTGATGTCTACCAAGTCAATCAAGAGGTGAGTGGCACCCTTGGAGCATGTAGTGTGTCTTGAAGGGCACGTCGAGCAAAGGAAAAGATGAGGCGAGTGGCACCCTTGGAGCACCTGGTGCATTCTGAAGGGCACGTCGCATTGTTGATGATAGAGGGATGAACCTAGATGGCCCTAAGACAAATAACATGTTAAGTAATTTTTAAAACAATTTCCCTAATTAAATGTCACCCAGTACGAAATTTAAGGTTTAAGTCTAAACTATGCTAGTGGTAAATTTTATCTCTAAATTTTTTTTAATAATAATTATAATAAAAATAAAATCCACATGAATAATAATTATGATCTTCGTTAATCTTATAACATGAAGAGAGTGAGAAATGAATTGTTTCAATTTTTTTTATGTTGGATTAAAAATTAAAAAGGGAATTAATTGTTTTATTACCTTAATAAACTCAAATATACTAATTAAATAAGAAAAGGGAAAAAGGGTTAATTTTCACACTTGCCTTTTTGAGTTCTAAGTAAAAAGGGGAAAGAGGGAAAATAAAAAAAATTAGGAAACTAGGGAAAAGAGGTAACATAAAAAAGGAAAAAGGGGAACTTAAGGGAAAAATCGAAAAGTCAACTTAGTAAAGAATCTACCATTTAAGAACTTTCTAATTCTAAACTGAATAAACAATTTCATAATAGGGAAAGCCTTTAAAACCTGTAAGGGAATTTGGGGACACCTAGGAGTGATTCTAGGAGTGACTCTAGGTGGGTGAGGGAAATAAAGATAATTACTTAATTAAATAAATTAATTTATGGAGGAATGTAGGGGATGGGGGACACTTGTACAGAGAGGAATTTTTAGGAATTTATTTTTAAAACTTTAAGAAAATGAGATTTTAGGAAAGAAAGGAAGTTCGAAACTCTATATAATGAAGGAGGAAGAAGGATGTGGGGGTGTTACACATTATTTTCATCATCCCTATGACCGTTAATGATGTAAACCTATCTGTTTCCTTCAGAGGGTCAATGGCCTGAGTTCCTGAAGAAAGAAGGGAGAAGAACTTTTTCTGAGAAAATAAGTTGCATTTTCCCTTGTAAAAACCCTGTTAGAAAGGAAGTTCGCAGGTTGCTATATAGGCAGGGTGCAAGAATGCCTGATTCTCGCAAGTTGCACCATAGCTAGGTTGCTCTATAGGCAGGGTGCGAGAATGCCTACACATGGGAAAAATGAGCGTTTTCTTGAATCTTCTAGAAGGAGAAACTTCCATGGTGAGGTGGCATCCTAATGGTTTGGATCTTATTCGCTTTCATGATTTAGTGGGATCATCCTAACCTCCTCACCTTATCCTCTTCAACTTATAAAAGGAGAGGATCTCTCTTGGAGAAAGTTAGCTTTGGTTGGCTTGGAATTATCAGCTTGGTTGGAGTGGCTTTGAGATTTGCTTTGTCAAGATCCATGGTCTCAGAATCCTTGGAGCAAGAAGTGTGTGGGGAACGAAGGACGGTTGGAAGGGACCTTAAAACATCAAGGCCATGGTTTTAATCTCTCTTTCACATTTAATATGATACAATAATATGATTCCTTGATCACATACATACGTTTATATTGAGTTTATGCTATTGCTATCACTTTGGTTGGTTGCATTCTTTTGCAGGTTCATCATTGTATGAGCGTTGAAACGGAGCCATGATGGCGATGGCGAGAGGAAGAGACATTTAAATGGTATGTCACCCATCCCTCTTTAGTTAGTAAATTCAATATCTAAAACTTAAGGAAGGCGTCATGTTCTGGTATGTTTTGTTCTAGATCTAGGTGGATCTAGGGAGATCAGTGAGTGTCTGCACCTACTGATTAGTCCGATAAAAAAATCGGTGACTCCACTGGGGAACGGATTGTTTCCTAGTTAGTATAGTTTCCCTTGCTTTGATTGCTTGTTTTCTGGTCTCTGAGTCTGTGGGAGATCCATCCAGACTCTCTGGATCTGAAAGTTCACTCAATTTTAGTCCTTTTTCAAATTTTTGCTTGTTTACAGGCATTCTCGCACCGTACCCTTTAGTGGTCCGTGAGAAACACTTGAGTTCGCACCTTGGTGTTAATTCCAATGCGAACCCCTCGCAGTCAACCTTTGTTCATCCTATGAGAATCTTTGATTCTCGCACTGTAATACACTGCCAGCCTGCGAACTTGTTTGTAAATTTTTTTGGATTGGGTCTTGTCATTTTTTGATGCCCAATTTTGCTTTGAACAGCTGGATTGAACTTTTGGAGCCTATATTGATCCGTTTACAATCTTCTTGAAATTCTTTGAGTTTCTTTTATCCATATTTTCTTTGTTTGGTTTTGGAGGATTAGTCTCTTTCTTTGAGTGTCTTTCAATTACAAAGCATGCGTTTTATTTAGAATTGTTTAGGGAAAGATCAGATTTCTTCTGAATAGTTCACTTTAAAAGAGAACTTTTAGTTTGGGTTTCTTTGTCTTAAGAAAGTTCATTATTGCTTTTAGTGAAATTTTTGAAACAAAAAGATTTAATTTCTTTCTTTATATTAGATTGGGGGCATCAGTACCTTTTTCTGATTTCTTGAGAATCTTGATATTGATGATTTTAATATATTTTGGGACATCGTGCATATGGGAATGATAAATGTTTTCTCCTTCTCGTAGCATAGCTTTCATTGAAATGAAAAGATTGCATATTCATATCTTTGCATAATTTTCGAGTCGGTCAAAACACCATATTGTCCACGCCATCTTCCTTTTGAGTAACAACAACCTTAAAATAAAGCGCTCATAAAAATTGATTAGACATTTTTATCTTTTCTGGTAGCAAACCTACATGAGATTAGTCGTAGGGCTTTGGAATAGGTGTGAAAGATAATTTTCCAAAGCTGCAAACAAACATAGTATCTTGTGATAGGGAGAGTTAAATCCACTTACTACATTTTGTCATGGGAAGCCCTTCTAACACAAGGGTCAATCACGAGGTCGCATTGAGATTGGCAGAGTTACTCACCCTGCTTTTTTGGTTTTGGTGTAGAGATTACATGTATTATGGGGGTCGCTTGAGAGGTATACCCACAATGATGAGTGGAAGCCTTTCAAGTTGATTTTGGGCTAGATACCCTGCCCCTACGCGTGGATCAAACTGTCGACTGTTTCGCCAGGCATCACTGTAGTAATTGGTAACCTTAGTGGCCT
>ML793845.1:330016-350127 GCA_009831015.1 Picea engelmannii
AAAATAGAATTAAAATTTTAATAAAAACAATAATTTTGTATATCTACATTTGGGATATTTGAAGTTTCTTTTGATGAGGTTTTTTATACTTCAAAGATTTTAATGTTTACTTAATTTTTTTTAAAAGGAATTGAAGCTTTTATATATATATATATATATAGAATTAAAATTTTAATAAAAACAATAATTTTGTATATCTACATTTGGGATATTTGAAGTTTCTTTTGATGAGGTTTTTTATACTTCAAATATTTTAATGTTTACTTAATTTTTTTTAAAAGGAATTGAAGCTTTTATATTATATAATCAATTTTGCTGAGGAAAACTATCAAATCCATTGGTTCCATTACAAAATTTTGGCATATAGCCAATGATTCTATCACTCTTAATACACTGTAAAACATACATATTGCTCTTGAAAACATCCACTTTGTTTGACTGCAAAATTTATTAATAAACTACTCAAGCAAAAAGACAATTTTGAAAAACATCAATTGACAGTTGATTCATGATTTGGTACCCCCTGCGCTCCACTTTGAAATGGAGAATCTTTTACTACCTCCATAGGTCCAGCTCCAAGTTCTTCTTGACCACCCTTTGAGTTTCCATGGTGAGAAGCACCTGACACCTGATTGATGGACAAGGACTGAATAGGCTGAGGTAGGACCAAATTTCTCAGAAAATGACATTATGTTTCCAAGATTTCAATGCATTGAGTGTAGGACTGCTCCATTCCCAACTTTGACCTAAAATTGGAGGGAAGAGTATTTTTCTTCATATATTTCCTCATGGCATTGAAGGATTTGCTTGATTTCTTGTAGTATACATAGGGAGGTAATATGGGGTACATGGGGAGGTACCCAATGGAAATGTGGTTATGTATTATTAGTGTAAGTCATTTAATATATGAGAATGTGGTCATTCAATGTAAGGTGAACTAGGTCCACTATATTAATAAAGGCCCAGTAGTAGTTAAATGTAATAAATGCGAGAAGGCTCTCTAGAACGTTCCTGGAAGATAAAGAGAGCTATATAAAGAAGTGTAAGCAATGTAATGAAACATAGTGAATAATATTGTGATTGTACAAGCAAGGATTGTTTGAAGAGTTTTATCCTTCCATAAGGATTAATATATGGTGTTACCCTACCTCAAGGGTTTTGTCTACATCTTGTGTTCATGTTATGGTGAATGTTTTGGATTATTCTTGATGATATTGTGGATATATTTTGAGATTTATCTTCAGATCTATTCGATTACTTAACAATTTGTATCAGAGCATTTTCCTTGGCCAAAGAAGGGGAGAATTGTTTTGCTCTTTTTGCAGATTTTTTCTAAAAAAAAAAAGGACGACACACTTCAGGTTCATATCTAAAAATTTTTGAGCATGATTTGGCTAAAAAAAATTGGGTATTTGAATTCCTCTCGGAAAAATACCGTATTTCAAAAAACAAATCAATCGAAATGGAGTCTGAGAAGTAAAGTTATGAGCATTTTAAATTCAACAATTTTTCGGGTTTTTTTTTTTTTTTTTAATCCGGAAAAACTGCGCTTTTTTGTAGTAAGTTATTTTTAACTTTATTTTTTGTTAAAGATTTATTCCAAGCATGCTATTTTTTTTTCTGGAAGAGATGATGGCCCTAGTATTGAAGAATTTATACAATCTCACAAGTCATTATGGAAAGGGAAGTGGAAATCTTTTGTAGACTGAGGTTTCAAAGATGATGTTCTTATATGGTGGCAATCATTTTACCATTCTGAGTCGATGTCACTTTCTGAGGAAGAACTTGAAAAATTACTTTTAGACAAGTGGTCTCATACAAAGAGTAAGGATAAATACACCACCAAGAATTTATTTTCATGTTGAAAATCTATATTACAAGTTCATGGCTGTATTCATAAAGAAAATCTCATTGTTTCTATTAACCCCAGTTGCCAGCAAAATTTTATCAATGTTCAATTGGTTAATAGATTGCAAGTTCCAGTAAAGAATCTTCAAAGCACACAGGTTGAGGGTGACAATGTTCAAATTATTAAAGATTTGAAGATTACCATGGATAAATATGTGTTGCATTTAGATTTTTATGCTATGGATATGGATGAAGTGGATAATTTTTTTAGTATCCTTGGATAGAATCAATGGGTACCATTAATATTAATGTGCAAAAGAAGTTTTTGAAGTTGTGGTACAAGAAAAAGAAAATCACATTGCAGGATGTGTCTCTTAGTAAGAAAGATGGGCCCATGAAAGATAGCAAATAATTTATTTCCGAGTCTGAAGTTGAATCAGAGGTAGAGTCTACATAAGGAAGTGAAGAAAAACTATAGAAAAGACTTAATCAGGAACCTAAGGAGGTCATTGACTCAAAGGAACAAAGTGTTGCAGATTTGAAGAAAAAAGAACAGATTCCTACAGTTGTTGTATATCGCCATCCACATAATATAGAGACACAACAATCATCAAGGCAAGGGTGTGTGCATCAACACATTTATGCACCAGTAGGGCACTGGACAGGAAACCAATCAAGAGGTGCATGGAGGACTACCGACACTACGGGAGGAGCTCGAGCTACAAAAAAAATCCCATGGAAACCTCAACATGATGCATAGCAAGATCATGGTGGCAAGACAATAGATAGACATCATGTTCGACTTCCATTGGGATGGATGAATGATCATTCTTGGTATCAGTTGGCTACATTGCTTAGCCGATCATATTGTATGGTTTCTTCTCATGTTTCGAGGATGAAACATGTGAAGGGGGATGGAATGTAGTATACCTAGGGAGGTAATATGGGGTACTGAGGGAGGTACCCAATGTGAATGTGGTTATGTATTATTAGTGGAAGTCATTTAATATATGAGAATGTGGTCATTCAATGTAAGGTGGACTAGGTCCATTATATTAATAAAGGCCCACTATGGTAGTTAAATGTAATAAATGTGAGAAGACTCTCTAGAAGGTTCCTAGGAGATATAGAGAGCTATATAAAGAAGTGTAAGCAATGAAATGAAACATAGTGAAGAATATTGTGATTGTACAAGAAAGGATTGCTTGAGGAGTTTTATTCTTCCATAAGGATTAATATATGGTGTTACCCTACCTCAAGGGTTTTGTCTACATCTTGTGTTCATGTTATGGTGAATGTTTCGGATTATTATTGATGATATTGTGGATCTAATTTGAGATTTATCTTCAGATCTATTTAGGTACTTAATAGTTCCATCCAAGAAAGATCCATATTAAGACCAAACAACAAACCCCACTATGACCAATATAACCAAGCCACCCACCACTTAGAGCTTTGTTGACAAAATTGTTTGAAATAGGGGCATAAAAGATTTTAACACCATCATACCAAAAACATTCAACTTCCATGTTCGTGGAACTTACAATAGTTGTGCAACTATACTCAATTCCATAGAAGCAATCTTAATAACAAATTTCCAAAGCGAACCCTCTATCTATAAAGGAAAGACCATAATGGGCTTCAATCATCCAAATAGAAACATATGTGTCTTCAAACCACAGGTTATATTTCTCAATACTCACACTGTCCATGCCAAATAATAGGTACCAAAATGAAATATTGCCCCACCTTCGATCTCTTAAACCAATTCGAGGAGGATTAATAAAAAAAAGTACAAGGAAATCCAAAGGGCCAATCACCAAATCAGAACTCTAGTGCAAGAAAACCGGCCCCAAGAGTATAGGAAGGTCTGTAATTATGAAGCTCAGAGACATAGAGACTGAAATGCTGAAATGAAACTCTCCAGAAGACAAACCAACATCAACATACTTTGCAATTCTTAAGTAATAAGTAGACCCATACCCCAAAATAACCAAATCAAAGAGGAGAAAATCACTAAAGAGATCACCAACAACCTTGAATGGGGTGTCATCGTGATGATCACCAAGTCGATGGCAAGCGGAATTTGCGCTAGCTGGCGACACGATCCTCTATACATTCCCCCACGGGAAGAGGCAAGTCTTATCGACGATGCTAACATTTACACTACCATTTACCTGGAGTATGAGAATTATGGACTTTAGGTGGGTGCATGTACAACTAAAATCAAGGTTAATAACTCACTCTGGACCTTATTCATGGCCGCATTTATGAAGCATTATCTGAATCGCTATATGGGAATATTAGGTTGGAAAAGGGATGATGACATTACTGGAATTCATCTTCTGTATGCTTGTTATTTTTTTTTTGCACTGCAATGGGAAGAAGAATCTCTGCTCCTCCATTTCCATAGTGCAACCTATTTTCTTGATGGCTCCATGCCCAAAGTAAGAAAATGATCTCAGTCTAGGAGAGGCGACCTCTCCCGTGGCAGGATGGAAAGCCCAAGGAATCATGAGGGGCTTCGTCTCCTCTTTCTGATAGAGAGTTTGCAAATTCTCCCCCTCACAATATCGGGAATGAAAATGTTCTATCTATGCAGGAAGTGATGGCTATGTGGGGTGCAGATTCGAAGAGGAAAATTATGACTTTGGAACTACATGAGCAGGTGTTATGCCTCTCCTTCAATTTGTGTGGCTCCCCCACTTGGTTCTGATTCCAATTGTAATGAAAATTCTCTTGTTGATGCCCCTCATATCAACATGGAAGAACCTCAGACAACAAACTCAAATCAATTCAATTCCCCTTCCAAAGAGGACATGCTTCGTCTAGTCTTTGAAATGCGAGGAGAAACTGTAGAACTAAAATTCAACATTGAGGAATTAAATCATCGTATCTCTTTGATCATGGCCCTACATGTTGGTTTTGTTCTTCATCGTCCTGTTCCATATATGAAAACTCAGGATGCCATTCTAATGTGCCTCCCTCTTCCTCTTCCGTAGGGTAGTCATGCTTCCCATCAACAAGGACAGGTTTTGCCTCATGTTTAATTGTGTTCTCTTCCTCGTTCACTGTATTGGCTACAATCCTATTATCTTAGCTCATGATAGGCTAGTAATTTTTTTTTTAATCTCTGTAGACAGTGAGAAAATTCATAAACTAGTTTATTTTTTGACCCCTCGAGGCAGCTATAAGCTTGATTTCTGGTTGAGGAGGGTTAGCTTCCTACTACGGTAACCTTGTTGATGCAGGGATTTTCCGAAGGTCATAAATTTTGACTTGGTTATCCATTTGGGATGAAATTTTATAGGGAGTTGCGTCTTGAATATTTCATTACTTCGCTGATCTGATCCTTTAGATCAAACACTGTTTCAACACTTTTCCGGGGCCAAATTCCTTCATATAAGGCCTCAAATTGGGGTTTTAGTGTTTTACAAGAATTTTAAAATTTGTAATTATCATTTATCTCTAAGTTTATGAACTTAATCAGAAAAAATGAGTTGAAAAATAATGTTGCTCTAGTTAGCTCTTATTTATTGGTTAGTTTTAGAGTCATGCGAGAATTTCCTAAAATTAATTGTTTTTCTAAAATTATTTATTTTCAAAAATCTCAGATAGTAGTTATAAGGAGTTGAACTTCCATTGTAATAGTTAGGATGGAGAAGGAATAAAAGAGGGTTATTTTCCATTCTTGTGTGTTTGCATGATTTTTAGATCTTGTGAATGAATCTCTGTTTATTAGCTACATCATCTTGTTTTAGAGAAGTAATATGGTTGGGAAAGGAAGAGGAAGAGTAGGGTGTCTTTCTCAGATGTGCAGAGATATGAAAAACCTCCAAAGGAAAGTAGAATATCTTATAAATGTGTTGCCTAGTTAGAGAATAATACAAAGAGAAGTGTCTGATGAGGGGACAATATGAGGAGATGTAGATCAATATATAGAACATGAAGAAGAACAATTAGAGCACATGAATTTTGAATAAAGGATGCTCAGGGCTCTAGAAGGGAGAAATGATAGGATCAAGACAAAATTTTCAGAATATGCAAGGAATCTTAAACCATAGGAGTTAATAGATTGGTCGAACACCATGGAAATGTTTTTTGAATGACAACCTATGCCAGAGGAAAAAAATGTGAAATTTGCATGCAACAAGTTGAAGGTTCACGCCATGATCTGGTGGGATCATGTTTAGAAAGACAAAGAAAAAAAAGGAAAAGACAAAATTAGGCCCCGGAGAAAGATCGAAAAAAATTTGCGAGAAATTGGTTTTCCTCTGGACTATGCCTACACCCTTTTTCATAGATTTTAGAACCTGAAGCAAAACTTGTACACTGTGGAGGAACTCATAAACGAGTTTTATCAGTTATCTATTCACGATGATCGATCACCAGGAAACTGATGAGAAATTGGTTGCAAGGTATGTGAATTGTTTAAATTTTTTTATTCAAAATGAACTGAGCATGCATAGGGTTCACAACGTGGAATAGGCATATCAATTAGCCTTAAAGGCCGAGGAAAATCCAAACCGACAATTTTCTCAAATGAATAGAGGAGCAAGGAGGGGTACATTGTCTGTCTCACTAGTTTCAACTATGACAGAGGTGAATCATCCGAAGGAGATGAGAAAACAAAATGTACTCGACGAGGTAACTTGAATCAACCATGAGGAAGAGGATTTCAGAGGGGTAGATGTTACAATGGTTGAAGATAAGGACCTTATGTGTGTTTTAGGTGTGGTGTAGAGGGTCATCGAGGATTTGGATGCCCAAATTATAACATGCAAGAGCCGAAGCAAGGACAATAGACTAGTTTGAGCTTGGTCCAAGTTGAGAATGAAGAAGAAGGAGTTGAATCTGAAGTCCCGCCTGATATGGGGGAGAGTCTCATGATACATAGGTCAATGGTGATTCCTGAAAAGGAGCACAAGTAGAGTAGCGACAATGAAGATTCTTGGCTTCAAACAAATATTTTTTGAACCATATGCACTTCTAGGGGAAAGGTATGTCAAGTTATTGTTGATAGTGGAAGTTGTGAGAATGTGGTTTCTAAAAAGATGGTAGATAAGTTGAAATTACGCTGTGAAACACATCCCCATCGTTACTGAATTGCATGGTTCAAAAAGGGGAATGAATTCACCATTAATAAAATATGTTTGATCAAGTTTTCCATTGGTAAGGCTTATAAAGATGAAGTGTGGTGTGATTTCATTTCGATGGATGCATGTCATATGTTATTGGGGAGGCCTTTGCAATATGACAAAAAAGCCATGCATGATGGAGGAAATAATAACTACACCTTTTGGAAGGATAGATCAAAATTCGTCTTATTGCTCCTTAAGGAAGAGGGAAAAATTGAAAATATGTTGTAAGAAAGAGAGTTTGTTAAGGAAACGAAGGAAACATGATTCTGCTATGCATTAATAGTGCAAAAAGGAGTCATAGAAGTCATACCAATTTCTACTTAAGTGGCCAAGTTACTAGAAGAATATGTTGATGTTATCCCGAATGAACTACCTGATGGTCTTCCACCAAAGAGGGATATTCAACATCACATTGATCTAATCCTAGGATCATCTTTACCTCTTTAGGCAGCCTATGGGATGATTCCTACACAACATGATGAGCTTAACCGAGTCCTTGTGTTGTACCAACATAGTTGACTCCCAAAAATGATAATACATGGAGGATGTGCACAGATAGAAAAAAAATCAATAAAACCATCGAATATCGATTTCTTGTATCACTCTTGGATGACATGATAGATGCGCTAGCTGGAGATAAATATTTTAGTAAGATTGATTTGCAAAGTGGATACCACTAGATCTAGATTCGCGGAGGGGATGAATGGAAAACTGTCTTCAAGACTAGGGATGGACTATATGAATGGATGGTGATGCCATTCGAGTTGTCCAATGCACCTAGTACTTTCATGCGGTTTATGAATAATATGCTTTGACCTTATATTGGTAAGTTTGTTATCGTTTATTTTGATGACATTCTAGTTTTCAGTAACAACAAGAAGATCGCTTGCACCATTTAAAAATTATATTGTATGCATTGAGAGAACATCAAATTTATGCAAACCTGAAGAAATGTAGGTTCCTGCAAGAAGGTTTGGTATTTCTGGGTTTTTTCATGTTGGCAGAAGGAGTCAAGATGGATTCAGAGAAGTTTAGAGAAATTTTGGAGTGGTCTAGTCCTAGGAGAATAACATAGGTAAAAAGTTTTCATGGGTTGACTACCTTTTACCGAAAATTTATTCAAAATTTTAACAGTATTGTGGCACCCATAACAGATTGCACCAAAGGAAAGACATTCATGTGGACCAATGACGATGCAGAAAGTCTGAAGTTTCTAAAGAATACAATAACTGAGGCACCCATATTAACCTTTCGGATTTTGATAAAGTGTTTGAGATAGATTGTGATGTTTCACATGCACGCATTGGAGATGTACTTAGCCAAGTCGGTAGACCAATTGTATCCTTTAGTGAAAAATTGAATGATGTAAGAAATAATTAATCCACATATGATACAAAATTTTATGCAATTGTGCAAGCATTGTGACATTGGACGCATTATTTAGTGTCGAAAGAGTTTGTGTTATTTACCGATCACATTGCATTAAAATATGTAAACACCCAAAATAAATTGAACAATAGACGTGAAAAATGGGTCTCTTTCTTACAAGGCTACACCTTTGTTTTGAAACACAAATCAGGACAACATAATCAAGTTGTAGATGCTTTGAGTCGGCACACTGTTCTTTTGACAACCATGGAAAATCAAGTAATTGGGTTTGTTGCATTAAAGGATATTTATGTGTTTGATAATGATTTTTGGGAGATTGTGGAACAATTGAAGAATCCAGTGGCTGGGAACATGGATTTTAATGAGGGTGAATATTTTATGCAAAATGGATACCTATTCAAAGGGAAACAACTATGCATTTCAATTGGTTCAATGAGGGAAAATATTATCAAAGACCTTCACAGTAGTGATTTGGTAGGACATTTTGGAAATGATAAGATGCTAACCTTAATTGAAGATAAGTATTACTGGCCGAAGATGAAAAAAGATATAACCAAGTATGTGACATACTGCAGGATTTTCCAAATGGCTAAAGGACACTCACAGAACATAGGGTTGTATATGCTATTACCAGTTCTCACAAGCCCATGTACAAATTTGAGCATGGAGTGTGTGTTGGGGCTCCCAAAAACAGAACAAGGTAATGATTCTATTTTTGTGGTTGTTTACAGGTCCTTTAAAATAACTCATTTCTTTGTTTGCAAGAAAACTAGTGATGCGTCGAAGGTGGCATAATTATTTTTTTCAGAAGTTGTTAGATTGCATGGGGTTCCAAAAACTATTACCTTTGATAGAGATACTAGGTTCTTGGGTAATTTTTGGAGGACTTTATGGAAGAAAATGAGGATTAAATTACAATTCAATAGTACCTATCACCCCCAAACAAATGGGAAAACCGAGGTAGTAAGTCAGATTTTGGGAAACTTGTTACAAAGTATTGTTGGAGAGAAGCCCAAGCAATGGGATTGGCTTTACCTCAAGCATAATTTTCTTACAATAGTTAAGTGAATAGATCTACAAGTAAATCTCCATTTCATGTTGTTTACGGTAGAAATCCTATGGGTGTCCTAGATTTGGTGCATCTACCACTTGGGGATAAGACTAGTGATGATGGGGAAGCATTTGCAGAACACATTCAACAATTGCAACAAGTGAGATAAAAACTGCATGCCAGTAATGAACAATTTCTTTTTATAAAAGATGCTCACCGATGATACCATGTATTCAAAGAAGGTGATTTGGTGATGATTTATTTACAGAAAGAATGGTTTCCTAGAAGAACCTACCACAAATTTAAGTATAAGAAAATTGGTCCTTGCAAGATTCTCAAGAAAATCAACGACAATGCCTAGAATGTCGATTTACCAGCTGATCTCGATATCTCCCATGTGTTTAACATTTCTGATTTGTATATATTCCATGGAGACAATCTGGGTTATGATAGTGAGGTAGAGGTGGATTGACAATAGACCATTTTGAACAAGAAAAAGGAAAATATTGCACTTATTTTAGATAAGAAGACCCTTCATACTCGATAAGGCCAATACAACTGATACCTGGTCCAGTGGGAAGGCACATAACACCAACAGAGAGTACATGGATTACATAGGGGGACTTGCTAAACCTAGATCTTGGTAAGAGGCAACAATTTGAAGAGTGTAACTTGTAGGAGTTGCATTCTTTTCAACGAGAGGAGAATGATGTAGGGATTTTTCGGGGGTCATAAATTTTGACTCTGTTATCCGTTTGGGTTGAAATTTTACCGAGAGTTGTGTCTCGAAGAGTTCACTACAGTGCTGATATGATCCTTCTAATCAGACATCGTTTCAACACTTTTCCGGGACAAAATTCCTTCATATATGGCCTCAAATTGAGGTTTTAATGTTTTTACGTGAAATTTTAAATTTTTTATTATCAGGTATCTCTTAGTTTATGAACTTAATTGGAAAAACGAGTTGAAAAATAGTGTCTCTCTAGCTATCTCTTAGTTATTGGTTAGTTTTAGAGTCATGCTAGAATTTCCTACAATTAATTGTTTTTTCTAAAATTAGTTGTTTTCGAAAATCTGAGATGGTAGTTATAAGGGGTTGAACTTCCATTGTAATAGCTAGGATGGACAAGGAATACAAGAGCCTTATTTTTCATTCTCGTGTATTTACATGGTTTATAGATCTTGTGAATGAATCTCAGTTTATTGGCTACATCCCCTGTCGTTAATAATAAACTGTTTACTTGTAGATGATCTTCTATAGCTAGTAATACAATCTTTCTCACTTGAAAAAAAAAACCACCAACAACTACCTCTCTTTCTTGAATGCAATCATGAGAATGAGAAAAATGATCCAGAATATCAATTCTAGAATCAAACCATATGTATTGGGAATTTTTTTTTCAGACTAAAACATATCAGCATAGTCTAAAATATTTCTTAGAGCAACGGTTGGCCTCCCTGGAATAGAACAAGTGGCTAAAAAAAATTCTAGGCTATGATTATGATATCAAATATAAAAAAGGCAAAGACAATGTAGTGGCTAATGCGTTATCCAGAAAATATGAGGATGAAGGCTCCCTCTTTGCATTATCATTACCTATTCCTAATTGGATTGAGGAAGTACGACAAGAGTGGCTAACACACCCAACCATAACCCTCCCCCTGGTTACACTTGGCAAGACAATATCCTCCGATATAAGGATTGCTTGGTTTTGTCTCTATCTTCAACCCTGAAGACTAGGATCTTAAATGAGTTGCACTCATCTTCTCTAGCGGGTCACTCATGATTCCAAAATACATATGCTCATGCTCCCCGTTCTTTTTTTCTGGGAAGTTCCAAAGAAGGAAATCCTTACCTTTGTCATAAAATATAACGTCTTCCAATGCAATAAAGGTGAAACTATCAAGATCCCAGGAGATATACAACCGTTACTCATTTTGGCCTCCATTTGCACTGACATCTCCATGGACTTTATAGTGGGCCTTCCAAAAGAGTGTAACAAGTCAATCATGATGGTCATGGTAGATTAGCTCTCCAATTATGCACATTTTTGTGCTTTACCACACCCTTCTACACTATCTATGGTAGCACAAGTTTTCATTGATTGAATTTTCAAATTGCATGACATGCCAACATCCATGTGTCCTATTGTGAACTAACCTTCACCAACACATTTTAGAAAGAATCATTTAAATTACAGGGCATGCAACTAAACATGAGAACAACCTACCACCCCCAGACATATGGCCAAACAAAATTTGTCAATAAATGTTTGGAAACATACTTGTGTTGTTTTTATTTGGACAAACAATATTAGTGGGTGCAATCGTTACCTTTGGTTGAATGGTGGTACAACACTTCCTATCATACAAACACCAAAATGACACCATATGGAATGGTATATGGCCAATAACCACCTATAGTAACTTCATATCTTTTAGGCACATCAAAAGTATAGGCTATTGATTAGTTATTTCAAGGTAGATAAACTACCCTCACAGATCTGAGGGATAACCTCCACATGGCCCAAAATTGTATGAAGCAACAAGCTGGCCAACACCATTCCAAAAGGGTTTTCCAAGAAGGTGATCAAGTGATTCTCCAAATCCAACCTTACAAACAAACATCGTTGAAATAACATGTCCACCACAAGTTGCACCCAAATTTTATGTCCCCTATCATATGATCAAACGTGTTGGTCCAATTGCCTACAAACTGGCACTTCCAACTACCTACAAAATACATTGAGTGTTCCATGTTTCCTATTTGAAGAAAGTGGTGGGTTAGAGTTGTCAGGTTCAAACCATCTTGCCTAAATTAGATGAATAGGGTTCCATTTGGCTCCAACTAGAATCAATCCTCAACATGTGTGAGCTTCACTTGTGTGGTAGAACTATCAAAGAAGTGTTGATCAAGTGGAAGGACATGTCTCTAGAGGATGCGACTTGGGAACTAGTTTCCATATTACAATCATTTCCCCATCTTCAGCCTTGAGGACAAGGAAACTTTTGAAGGGGGAGGTCATGTTAGGATTCGATCCTAACCCCTTTTTTAGTTGGTCATTAGTTAGCAGGATATATTTTCCATGTAATAAAGCCCAAAATTAGTTAATAAGGCCTATTAAATAAATGTGAACAAGTCAATGTAAGAAGACCTAGGAGAAGGTTATGCTTCTAGAAATATCTTCCTCTAGAATGTTCTCTAGAAGATAGAATTAGTATAAACAAGAGTAGGAGGTATGAGAAGGGATGTATTGAGAATTATTGTAATAGAGTATTTCTCTGCTGGAGGTTTCCCCCTTGAAGAGGCAAGTGAACATTGCTCCCGTTTCAATAAAAGGTATCATTTGTGGAGTGCTCTTCATTATATTATGTTGTTCCATTGGTAATTTATGTGATATTTCTAGTCTCTGCTCAAAATAATATAACCATGTGAATAACATGGAGGGATAGAGTCCATCCCTCTGCTAATTGGATTCGCTACTCCAATGACTGACTCCTCCTTTGAGGCACTTGTGAGGCTCTGACTGATCCTCATCCAGCTGAATAAGTCCCTCCCTAGTCCTCTCCTTATGGGCGCTATCCTCTGGTTTCCCTTGCTTTTTATTTTTATTTTTTATTCTTCTGGTCTCTTGATGTGCTCTGGTGGAAATGGATGCCAAATTGGGCTTTGCAAAAAAGATCAAGTTTTACCTCTAGGACATGCACAATGTGTCGAGTGGAAAATTCTCCAAATACTATTGCATTACATCCTGAGTTACCATATCTTTGGTTAGCCAGTGAGTCTTTGTGAAGTGGAATTATTTTGTTTCCCTGGTTTGAGTTTTCTCTGGGTTGGTTACCCATTCCATGGATTCCAAGAGAATATACTCATCTGAGATACCACTCCTTTTCTTAAGGACCTCCTCTTGAATATTGGTCATTTCCCTCTTTTCCATTGCTAAGCAGAGGTGGTGGAAGTTGTTGCTTTCCTCTCCCAAATCTCTCATTTCTATAGTGAGCGCCATTGGTTTCACTGTAGGACATCATTCCCCCTACCTTTACTTCTTCTTGAGTCACCCATAGGTCTTGGTCGATTCCTGTATTTTCATAGTGGCTTTGCTTCATCCTGGGCCCATCCTTCTACGTTGCAATCTAATTCCCATCGTCAACCACCAAAGATGTGGTGGTTTTTTTCTAAGGTTATCTCCCCATGAATATATGAACTCCTGAATTAAGACCATCCATGTAGTTGGGATTAAGTTACACGGGGTGATGGAGCACCCCTGAGTAACCACCTTCCCATCTTCTCGCAGGCACCATGTCTTTCTCAGGAAATATTTTGTTGCACTGGGGAGATCCAAGCCTACCTTAACTCTCATGTTGTACTTGCTACCTGACCACCTCCTCATATTTATGGATCCTATCATCTGCCTTGAAATCCATCCTTTCCTCTGCTTTCTGTCATGATTAACGGATTTGTTCCTTCTCCCATGAGCCCAGGACCGGCCTTGTTTTCTCACAATTTCGACTGTACTGGGGGGGTATGCCATGTGTGTTATCCCACCTGAACTCCTTATAAATTTTGTTGTTGAATCAACTACCTGTACTTCCATTAACTAGATTATCAATGCCCCTACTAAATTTCTTCCTTATGATTCAGTCGTCATCTATATCTTCTAGCTTAAGGAAGAATGCCAACTAGAGCCCAAGTGAAAGGAGACTACTTTTTAGGTTGTCATGTGGGAATCTAACATCCCCACCTGGAGGTCTCTGTCACCCACTACTATCACCCCATCCAAGGAATAAATCTAAATTTTTTAACATAAATAAATAATTTTAATTTATATTTAATGTATCCATAAAATTAAATCAATCAATAATCTTAAAATATTTTTAAAATAATTTTTAAAATATTTTAAAAACAATCTAAACATATAAAAATAAATCATTCTTTTGATAGGATTAATAATTTAGAATGTGCACTACATCATTTGATCTGTGGGGTGTGTGTTACTTGCCATTACCAAACCTATATCAATGCTTTATTTTTTAAGTAAAATTTCGTGAAACTCTCTATATTTGATATAAGAATTTGATGTATTACTTTATGCTTTTGGTAAAAATGCAGTTATAATTTCTAACTTTTCTTGTTAGGCGAAGGAAACTTATGCATATTAAGAGGAATGCACACGTCCACACTAACACAGGTATGTACTTATATTAAATTTGGAAATCAGTTCTTGAAACAAAAGTATATCACTTTTTGGTATAAATCAGTTGGTTTCCTTCCCAATAATTTATTTTAAGCAAACCTTTATGTGAACCCATTTTTACCATTACTTCGAACCTTATCGTAGCCTACAAGTACATATACAATCCATTTTTTGGATAGTTGGTTTGGACAATTGGTTGTCATTGATGTCAACCATTGTAGAGTGATCCTGGAAATTGATGTCAACTCTTGGAGAAGTCCAAAAGCCCTAGAGATGTGGACGAGATCGTTGGAAATTTGGTTATAATATGGCTGATCGAGATTGATTTTGATTTAGGTTATTCCAACATATGTGATGGATACATTTAATGAAGTCTACATGAAGCCCCAAAGGTGTGGTTATGGGACCCAAAATTGAATGATGTTTTTGGACATGAAGGGCAATGTAAATTTAGGCAAGACACTCATACACAAATAGTACTCATCGTGACATTTATGGTGATATTTGGAACACCACATGGTTCCTCACAATTAGGGATATATGGCTTTGTGAAGTTGGAATCCACGAAGAATGGTAAAGAAGCCCCTAGTTGGTTACAAGTCTTTAATGAAAGGGTAAAGTGGTTGTAACAAGAAAGTTCAAGAAGCCCTAAAGTTAAGGAAAGAGGTCCTAAAGTTAAGGAAAAAGGTTACTTAGAAAAAAATATAAATACACCTCAAGACATCTCTCATAAGAACATGATTTATACACACAAGTTCATTGAATATCTATCGAATTGATCAAGTGATTCTTATATGAGGTAACCAAGGATATTTGAGGCATTTTTTAGAGGGAAGATGTAGTAAACAAGGTCGAAATTGCAAGGGAGGATGAAGTCTTGTGAGGATTTGTTCCGAGGATATTGAGAAGACATATAAGGTACCGGTGGTAAAAATTTCATCTTCTGGGTCGTTGTATTTTGGGAGATACACTATGTGGAAGATAGGGGTTTTGGCTAGTCCTAGAACTAGTCTCAAACACGTGTTCTGGGTAAAAAGGTCATAACTTATCAATAGAAGATCCAAATTTAGTGAGACAAAATGCATTGGATAGAATACAATTCTTAATATTTTTTATGCAATTTTCAGATCCAAATAACAAATATTCCGCTTGTGGCATGCTCTACAAGTTCGCTCTCTAGAATAAGCTAGAATTCATCAAGGTATTCGATTTGTGCTATAACTCCTTTTTTGGGAGGTTCCAAGAAATGAAACCTGGTGTAATTGTAGAGAATATATTGAATAATATTGTGTAGAATTTTCAGATCTTTATTCATTACAAGTACGGATTTATTCTTGTTGAAAGTTAGGGTTTGTGACTAATCCAAAAACTAGTCTCGTGAGAATAAGGTAAAGTTTGATGAATTTGAGGAAGGTCTAAAGGTCTATTATCACATACACCAGGTCTGTTACATAGTTGCAGGTATGTTTATATGCATTTTTTGAGGGTTACATGTTAGTGATGTTATGGTGTATGGCATGATTGAGACATATCATGAGTGATATGGTCTATGGTTGAGGCACATGGTTTGAGATACATGATTGGATGCATGTCTTGTTGATATTGGTATAATAATTGTTGAGGCATAGCTTGGTTCTTGGTTTAGCACATGATTGAGGTGCATGATGGACACTTGATGTTTGCATAGTGCTTGAGGCACATCTTGGTGATATTGGCATATTGGTGGAGGTTTGGTGCATGGTTGATGCACTGGTTGTGTTACAAGTTTATGTACATGGTTGATGTACATGGTTATAGTAAAATTTTATGTACATGGTTGGCACATGGTATGGTTCATGTGTTGATATACATACAAGTTGTGGTACATGTTGATGCATGGTTAATTCATGGCACATGTTGATGCATGGTATGGTACAAGTTCTAGTTGGTTGATGAGAAGATACAGGTTGATGTGATAGTGACAATGATAGTGGCAGTGACAGTGGTAGTGAAAGTGATAGTGGTAGTGACAATGACAATGAAAGTGATAGTGACAATGGAAATGATAGTGGAATTGATTGTGGTAGTGACAATTGGTCTACACTTATATTTTAGGGAAGTAGGACGGGGTAAGGAAAGGGGGTTGTAGCCTCCTTCTGGTTGGTGATGGATAACTCAGGGAGTTGGAGATTCCTTTAGCTTGGGTCTGAGAATCAGGGGGTTGTAGCCTCCTTCTGGGTGGAGCTAGAGAATTCACGGAGTTGTAGCTTCCTTCAGGTTGGAGCCTGAGAATAGGTGTTGTAGCCACCTTCCAGTTGCAACTAGAGAATTTGGAAGTTGGTGCTTCCTATGAATGAATTCTTGGTATATATAAGAAATAATTATGTGGTTTTCCCCCATCTGGGTTTCCACATAAATACTTATGTACTATGTATTTGATGTGATGTTGCTTATGATTATATGCTCATGTTTTATTGAATGCAATAATAGATGATGAATTGATGATAATCTATTGAACATTGTTGATAAAGTGAAAGGATATATATTGTGGTTAAAATTGTTCTAAAGTGATCATACTGATTCACCCCCCCTCTTAGTATTCCAACAATTGGGATCAGAGAAGGTTCCTTCAGGAAATAGTTTAACCACTGGAAGGTAGATCATGTAGTACAATATGAATGGAGTACCAATGTTCAATGGTCAGAATGGTCTGGACTATGAGTCATGGAGCAGAAGAATGAAAACATTTTTTCAGGCATAGGGATACGATATTTTGATTCAGTTGTTACAGAATATAATGATACAAAGAAACCAAAGACTGCAACTGAGAATGAATTGAAGAAGAACAACAAAATAACAATGGATTTCATTATGGAAGGATTACCTGATTAAGTAAAAGACAAAGTGGGAAAATGTTTATCAACAAAAGAACTCTGGGATAAGCTACATAATCTCTATTTCTCTTCCATCATAGAGTTAGAGAATTCCAAAGAATATGCAGGTACATAACAAGAAGAAAGATGTTCATCATGTCAGACAGATTTAGAAGAAGAAGAGTGCGAAGAGGAAAAATTCGATTACAGAGAAGAATTTCTCAGTGCAATATAATGTATATAGAATGAAAAAAGGAAAAACAAGTCACTCCAGGAAGAACTAAAGGAAAAATAAGAATCTAAGAACACCAAATCCAATTAACTAGAGCAAATGATCATAATGCTAGAAAGTTAGCTAGATGAAGCCAAAAGGATTGAAGAAACTCTCGAAGATCAAAAGAAGTGTTTAGAAGGAAAAATAGTAGCACAAAAGGAAGAATCATAAAAGAGAGAGAATATATTAACATATCATCTCAAGGGAAGAACTGAGGATTTATATAAGCTTGAAGAAAAATTCAAGAAACAAGAAAGAAAACTTGAAGATCCAACTTGAATAAGCAAAGAGAACAAAAGAATTCATTAAGTCTTAGATAATAAAGAAAGAAGAAGATGTTGAGAAGCTTGAAAAAGAAGTTGTCACACTAAGAGTAAAATTCGTCAAGCTCAACATGAATATTGAAGAGAGAGAAACATCCACATCATTCATAGAGAAGGTTGAATAAAAGAGTAAGAGTTATGCAGAAGTACTCAAGGGAAGGAATAATGGTCAACAAGAATCAAAGAAGAATGAGTATAATAGAGATACATCTTCAACAAGACCTATCACATTCAAGAAACAAAAAATATTCAACCATAATGAAGGAATCCACATAAGAGAAGATCGTGATCAACCAAGGCAAGAATTCAGAAGGACTACACCACAAAGAACATCATTCACTCCCAGGTATGTAAATTTCTTTTATGGTAATTTTTTTTATTGTATTAACTTTGGACATAAAGCTGCAGATTGCGGGGCTTATGGAAAAAATGTTCAAGAAAGAAATTCCTATGTGGCCCCACATAACATTGAATGTTACAAATACCACAACTATGGACACATAGCTCGTGATTGTAAAATCATGATGGATACGTCTATGAAAGAGAACACTGATATCATATATGCAATATCCCCAAGGACGAGCGCCATTTGTATTTATGAATTGTAGACATGTTTTGTAGGCTGATGAGACAAGACATTATAAGATGGTAATCTTATGTGTTTATTAGGATGCTGAGCTAGATGTTAAGGCCAATGAGCCTGGTTTTGTATATGTAAATACTCACATCATTAATAAAATTTCACTGCTATGTGTATACTAACCACGAAGAAAGAGTTATGGGGGACTAAGCTCCACTAGGTAGGGTAAGGGAGGGGGCTAAGCATCTAGGTCTAGGGGCTGAGCTAGAGGGATTACCTCCAAGGGAATAATATTTTATTATTATTTCCCAAAGGATATGGTTGACATAATCCGTGTTGTCCTAAGTTCCTGAGAAAAATGGGAACGCGTGCTAAATGGAATTCATGCGACTTCAAAAAGACATATGTCAACCTAGGTGCATGCAATTTATAGCGGGGAAAGACAACTCATTGGGGGTTCACTTTCCATTTTGGCGTTTCTCCCCATCCTTGCGTCTGGGACCAGTTTGGAGTTTCCTCACAACCCTTACGATTCTGTGGAAGTCTATCACCCTTCTTGATTGACCAGGGATTCATGCATTGAACCAGTTCTCCGTAAACATTGCCTTTGTATATAGTATGCACCTTTGGAATCCTGCAGTCGTACTTGATTTATCCCATGTGTCTCCTGTGAAGCCCAACACAATTGTATTCGCCTAAGCCGTGTTGTGTCTTAGCATTTGGCTATTGCCATTTTCGGTGTCCATACCCTTTTTATATTTCTGCCGTCACCCATGTGCAAATGAATGTTGTTTCTTTATTTCTTAGGAGTTGAATTGAAGAAGCAGGTTGTTAGGCCTGTGAGAAACTCTCCCAGGTGAGAGAGTTTGCTGGGAAGTGAGTTCTCCTGGAAGGGAGTTTCGTAGCTGCTACAGTACTCCAAGACCTCTGGTCCAACATATTGTCGAAGCCCAAGGTAAGGGAGGTGTAGTAACCGATGGAATTGTATTAGTGAACATGTACCCTCCTGGGGTGGAGCAGGTGTGTGGGGAATGAGGGTCTGTGGGTTGTGGGCATAATTGGATCATGGGATAAAATATCCTTCTTGTTGTTCTGTGCAACTTCCTTGTTGTCCTTGCCAAGCCTAGAATTCCCTTGCCTAGTGGAGTTTAGTCCCAGCTCAGGGGTGACCCATTGCTGAGCATGATGAGCAGCGTGGTCTAAGGATGGAAGGTTCATGGAAGGTTTGCACACAATTAGTGGTTATCTATTAAAATATAAGTACCGATTTTGTGTTTGTTGTATTCTGTGTATTTGTATTTGCATTATAATTAATGAGTGTTGAGCTCTAGATCTACCTAAGTAAATTAGAGTGCATTTATTATCAATCCGGTGTTTGTAAGACTTAGAGGCATGTCCAAAGTATATGGATTTTAGAGATAGTTTTATCTTTTATGGAGATAACCCAAAGACTGATTC
>ML793845.1:350227-366560 GCA_009831015.1 Picea engelmannii
TATATATATATATGTTGCATGTATGTGTTAAATGTTGCTTCTTTTTAATTGGATTAGATAGATATATATTTATAAATGTGAATACCATATGTTTTCTCTATCTTTCAGTTAAGTTTTAAATGTGATTATTTCCGCAACATTACTCGGTGGCATGGCCTGGCCTGCTGTTTAAGGTAGGGAATGTCATATGAATGGTATCAGAGTAGTAAAGGCAAGTTTAAGGTTGTTTGGGTAGTGTTACCCGATAGGGGTCGATGGACGGGGATGTTACAAAATGGTATCAAAGCCATGATTTCGACACTGAGCTTGGATGGGCCATGTTAGTGGTTAACGAGACAAATATTTCAGAGTGAATTGTTGTCAAAAGAGACAAAATTCAAGGTTCAGAGCATCCCTGGGTGCAAGGAGTGCGTCGACACAGTATTTGACTCAAAAAGATCGGGAGAAACAGCTTGAGTTTTCTCATGAAGGGACGTGAATATCTGTTGCAAGGAGTGCACAGGTCTGAAATTCGACTAAGTGTCGAAGAAAACCTCTAAGGAGAAAAGGGTTTGAGAAAAGAAGCTCAAGAGAGATAGAAGAAATAAATATTCAAAGGGGGAGAAACTCTCAAGGTTTAACGAGTTAATGAATTGGATTTCTTTGGGAGGAAACAGAGTCACCCCAGACTGTCAGATTTGGAAAATTTTCGAGGTGGTTAGCCGCGAGTTCTTTGGAAATCCGGGGAGTAACGAAGTCCATTTGTGCCATCAATCTGAGAGAGAGGATACATGGAGGAAATACGTGGACTTTGGGTGAAATCACTTCAAGAGAAAATGAGTGTGGAGAGGTTGAAACTCCCGAATCTCGAAGAGCTGAAGTGATTTGTAGCCGTCGATCTGTGGGAGACACATGTCGACAGATCGTCAACTTTGGGTGAAAGCACTCTGGGAGAAAGTGAGTTTGGATAGGTTGAAACTCTCGAAGCCCAAAGAGCCAAAGCAGTGAGTCATGATGACATCACCTAGAGGTAACATGGACCTCTCCTATACCTGCCACATGCCCCCACCTGGAATGTTGACAACTGTACTATGTAGGCCCTGAGGTTGGATAACATAGTTAAAGGTCAGTGGGCCCAAACTAGCATTGATCACGATACATCAAGATCGACGACTAGGAAGAATTGAGGGGACCCAAATTGCAAGGGAGATAATTTACTAGGGCGGTTCCGCAATCCAAACCATGGTTTTACCGGGGGGTTACGTGTCAGCGTCAGAGGAATTGCAGGATGAAAAGTGGGTTACTCCAAATCGTGGATGCATGCCCCCACAATTTGAAAGGCATTAAGTGATGTGACTATTCAGTATCTTAGTTCAAGTACAGAAACCATGGGTCCTAGTGGATGCGTGGCGCTAGTTGTGAAGTCCGAAGACTTGACACTCCGGAAGAATGGTTCATAAGGGAACGAAAGGAAGAACTTTCAAAAGTTTCACAACATCAAGGTGAAGAGACGTAATGATGTCACCAAAGGTGACATGGAAGTGTTCATATATTAACGGTTTGGGGGGTTGGGGGTGTGCGGATGTGAAATCCTCAAAAGTCCTGAAGCTCCAAAGTCCCAGATCTCAGATGCCTGAAGTTCCATAGTGGGTGTCAGCTGTTGGATGTTGGGTAGTTGTGGACTGTGATCCACCCTACTTTGCGATTTCATCAATCCGAAACTCCGAGATATTTGTTGTAATGTGGTGACACACAAAAAAAAGGGGAACATCCGAAGCTCTGGAGCCCAAAGTTTCAACACTTCAGACAAGCACCCAAATCATTATCACTCGATCCCAGTCGTGGTCACAGGAAAACCAAGGACTGAGGAAGAAGGGGCTAGAGTCGAATGATGAATTGTTGCAGAACATAAGAGGCTTAGAAATAGAATCATGGGGATTCTTGATTGACGTAGACCCACTGAAAATGGATTATGATATTCTTTCTATTGAATAAGATTGTCTAAGTCCTAGAGAAAATTATTAAATACTAATAGTATGACAAAAATTTGGTTGACTGTACATTTTGCATATTTAACAATTGACGGAACTGAACCGAATTGTTGCATAGTGAAGAGGAATGGAGGAGACACAAGATGCTTATAGTTTGGAGAATGAAGCAAGAGGAAGGGATGTCCATTTGGGAGTTGAAGGAACAAAATCCAATGGGAATGGAGAAGAAATAGATAAAGAAGGTAACATGATAAAAATCATTGAAAAATTGCAGAAATATGTCCAGAATCACAGAGCAGATAAAAAAAAGATCATAAAATCCAGGGAGCAACAAGGAGAATTCAACATAAAGCTGTTGCGAATCCTGGAAAGAATCAAAATAAAGTTGGATAAGGAGAGTGGCTCAAGCAAAACATGGAGTCGCGAGACCCCTAAGAAGAAAGGAAGATCAAGAAGTGTTAGCATGCATCATCATCACTCGCCGAAACATTCCAATAAGAGAGCACACAATAGTTCAAGTCGATCTCCTACAAAAAATTAGAGGAAATTAGAAGTGGATGAACTGAAGGGTGAAATGAATAAAATCAAGCCTCCTATTTTTGACGGAGAACACAAGAAAGATGAAGATGCTGAGACATGGCTGCTGGGGATGAGGAAATATTTCTAGCTACAGAACTATTCGTCTCATGCAGAGGGAAGAATTTCCATTTACCAACTTAAAGGAAAGGAATCGATATGGTGGGATCAACTTGTGCAAGTACAACACGTCAGAGAGAAGAATGTTACATGGAGGGAATTCAAGAGACATTTTGAAAAGAAGTACTTAAACAAGAGGTATTATGACAAGAAAATGAAAGATTTCTTCGAACTCAAGCTGGGAAGTATGTCCATTGATGAGTATGAAATAATATTCTTGGAGTTGTTGAAATATGTCCCCTTCATCAAGGATGAGACAATTAAAATTCAAAGGTATTCAAGTGGACTGCCATCTTCCATCAGTGACAAGATCTAGTATGATGACTCAAAAACTATGGAAGAAACTATAAGGAGAGAAAAATGCTTATATGATCAGCAAAAAGAAAAGCCTACTTTCCAAAAATATTGGGAAGACAAGAAGAAGTTTAAGAGGGAGTAGAGGCAGAAGGGAAACAAACCACCATTTTTTAGGAATATCCCTCAAGGACAACCGGGTTTTAGAGAGCCTAAGAAGGATGAAGTAGGTGGGAAAATGCCAAGACAACCACCTATGGAATGTTGGGGCTGTAAAAAAGATCATAGGTATAGAGATTGTCCTCATAGAAAGGACAAGGTGAGATCTGTTCACAATGTTCAACAAGCAAAAACAATGGAGGACATGGGCAGAAGAGTACCAAGGAATTATGCAACCTTGGAAAACAAGCAAGATGAGTTTCAATGACACGTGATTGAAGTGGAAGGTATGATCAACAACCAAACCATTACTATTTTAATTGATTTAGAAGATAGTCATATTTATATAGATCTTATAATGGTGGAAAGTTTGCATTTTCCAAGACAAGCATGGAAAATATTGGTTAGTGCAACTGGAGCCAAGAGAAAGGTTGTTGAGTTGGTTAAGTCCTGTCCAGTGGATATGAATGGACTGAGCATAAGGGTTGAATTGGAAATATTACCTTTAGGATCCTATGACTGTATAATTGGGATGGATTGTTGGACCAACACCATGCCATCTTAGACTGTCGTAACAAGGCGTTCACTTGCTCAGATGAGGAAGGAAAATAAATATAAGTCCAAGGAATTACCAGGGCAGTTTCTATTAGAGAAATTTCAGTAATGCAGCTGAAGAAATGCTACAAAAAATGTTGTCAATTATTTGTAGCTCATATGGAGGAAGCATATAAGGATAAGGTGCCAATTCTGGAGTACTATGCAATCCTAGAGGATTTTGAAGATGTGTTCAAGGAGGTACGAATAATACCTCCAAAGATAGATATTGATTTCTCTATAAATTTGACGCCTGGAGCATCCCCAGTGTCAAAGAATCCCTATAGAATGAGTACACTAGAGATGAAGGGGTTGGAAATGCAGCTTGAAGAACTTCTGAAGAAGGGGTATATACACCCAAGTGTGTCACCTTGGAGTGCCCCAGTCTTGTTCATAAATAAGAAAGACGGGACATTGATATTGTGCATTGATTTCAGATAGTTGAATAAAGTTACTATAAAGAACAAGTATCCCCTTCTAAGGATTGATGATCTCTTCGATCAGTTGAAGGATGCCAAGATATTTTCAAAAATAGATCTCAATTTAGGGTACCATTAGGTAAGGATAAAGGATGAAGACATCAACAAGAAATCCTTCAGAACAAGGTATGGTCATTATGAATTCATAGTGGTGCCATTTGGGTTATCAAATGCACCCGTTGTTTTCATGTGCCTAATGAATGGTCTATTCAAAGAATATCTAGACAAGTTTGTCATTGTCTTTTTGGATGACATCCTGGTGTATTCCAAGTTGGAGGAAGAGCATGAACATCATTTGAGGATGGTGTTGCATGTGCTAAGAGAGCACCAACTGTATGCCAAATTGAGCAAGTTCTCATTTTATAAAAAATAGATCCATTATTTGGGACATATCATTTCAAAGGATGGGATAGTCATGGATCCTAAGAAGATAGAAGTTATTAGAGAATGGTCAGCACTGAAGAATGTGACAGAATTCAGATCCTTTATGGGTCTAGCTAGCTATTATAGAAGGTTCATTGTAGGGTTCTCAAGGATATCTCACCCCATCACTTCCTTGCAAAAGAAGGAGAATAAATTTCAATGGACAAAAGAATGTAAGAGAAGCTTCCAACAATTGAAGCAACTATTAACCAGTGCTCCAATCCCGAGGATTGTAGATCCGAATGAAGATTTTTTAGTGTGTATAGACGCATGCAAAGAAGGACTAGGAGGAGTCCTCAGTAATGGGTTTGTGGTATGTTATGAATCTAGAAAGCTGAAGGATCATGAAAAGAACTATGCAACTCATGATTTGGAGTTGGCATCCATAGTGCACGCCCTGAAGATATGGAGGCACTACCTCATGGGAAGGAGGTTTGAACTGAGGATAGACCATAACGGTCTGAAGTATTTGTTTGATCAACCAACCTTGAATGCTAGGAAGAGTAGATGGTTGGAATTCCTTTGCAAGTAAGACTTTGATATCAAGCATATCAAAGTAAAGGAGAACAAAGTGTCTGATGCACTCAGTAGAAGAGTGCATGGACTACATGCTATGACCATTAACATGTATCGAACTGATATTAAAGGAAAAATTTCGGAAGCTAAAAATGTAGATTTGTAGTACATGGAATTGGTGGCAAAGCTACAACAAGGTAAGATGCTACAGAGAGTGGAAGATTATAAATTGGAAGCTGATGGAACACTCTTGTACAAAAATAAAATTTATGTACCTAATTTCCAGGAGTTGAGAATTATGATCTTGAAAGAAATGCATAATGTGCCTTATGCTGGGTACTCTAGATATAAGAAAACAATGGCGGCAGTCAAGATACATTACTTTTGGCCAAGAATAAAGAAGGAATTTGCAGAGTACATAGCTAAATGGTTAGAATGTCAAAGGGTTAAGGTTGAGCATAGGCACCCAGTTGGGTTGCTGCAACCATTGGCCATTCCTGAGTGGAAGTGGGAAGTGGTGACAATGGATTTCATCATAGGATTGCCCAGAACTGACAAGCAACATGATTCCATTATGGTGGTGGTGAATAAGCTTACGAAACTTGCCCATTTTATTCCATTGAAAACTACTCACAAGGCAACTAATGTTGTTGATATCTATATGAAGGAAGTAGCACAATTGCATAGTATTCCCAAGACAATTGTGTCTGACAGAGACCCAAAATTCACCTCAAAGTTCTGGAAAGGGCTATTCAAAGGGTTCAAAATGAATCTAAACTTCAACACAGCCTATCATCTTGAGTTTGATGGGAAAATTGAAAGGGTGAACCAAGTGATAGAGGTCATGCTAAGGATGTATGTGATGGACAAACCATCAAAATGGGAAGACTGCCTACACTTGGTAGAATTTGCCTACAACAATGGGTATCAAGCATCATTGAAGATGAGCCCGTTTGAATCACTTTATGGTAGAAAGTGAAACACCCTAGTAAGTTGAGATAACCCAAATGATAGGGCAGTGTTTGGGCCATAGTTGCTCAAGGAAATGGAAGAGAAAATGTTGAAAATTAATCAGAATTTGAAGGTTTCCCGAGACAGGTAGAAAATTTATGCTGATAAGAACATAACCCACATGGAGTTTAAAGTGGGTGATCATGTTTAATTGAAAGTGAAAGCCAAAAAAAGTTCCCTGAAGCTGGGAAACTATTCCAAGTTGGTAGCCAGATATTGTGGGTCATTTGAAATCCTAGAAAGGATTGGACCAGTTGCATATATGCTTGCATTGCCTGCAATCATGACTGTACATAATGTGTTTCATGTTTCATTTCTTAAGAAATATATACCTGATGCTAATCACGTTATTGATTGGAATGTGATTCAGGTGGAGCAAGAAGGCATCTTGCAGGTGCATCCAGTGCATATACTGGACCAGAAAAGCAAGTAGCTCCAAAATCAAGCCATAGGGATTGTAAACGTATAGTGGAATTGGTACGGTCTTGAGGACGCAACATGGGAGCATGAAGATGCTATGCAACCAGAGTACCCACATCTTTTTGAATATTTTGGAAATCTTGCTGTTGTTGTGTAAATAAGTTGCACTAAGGACAATGCAAAAATAAGGGGAGGGGATTGTAATATCCCCAAGGATGATCCTTAGTTTTATTTATGAATTGTAAACATGTTTTCTAGGATGGTGAGACAAGAAATTATAAGATGGTAAGATTATGTGTTTATCAGGATGGTGAGCCAGATGTTAAGGCTAATGAGCCTAATTTTGTATATGTAAATACTTGCATCATTAATAAAATTTCACTGCTGTGTGTAGACCAAACACGAAGAAAGAGTTATGGGGGACTAAGCTCCACTAGGTAGGGTAAGGGAGGGGGATAAGCGTCTAGGAATAGGGGATGAGATAGAGGGATTACCTCTAAGGGAATAATATTTTATTATTATTTCCCAAAGTCTATGCTTTACATAAGCCGTGTTGTCCTAAGTTCTTGGGAAAAGGGGAACAAGTGCTAAGTGGAACTCAAGAAGCTTCAGGAAGACATGTGTCAACCTGGGCGCATGTAGTTTATAGTAGGGAAAGATAGCTCATTAGGGGTTCACTTTCCATTCTGGCATTGCTCCCCATCCTTGCATCTGGGACCAATTTGGAGTTTCCTCACGACCCTTACGATTCTATGGAAGTCTGTCACCATTCCCGATTGACCAGGGATTCATGCATTGAACCAATTCTCCATCACCATCACCTCTATATCTAGTATGCACCTTTGGAATCCTGCAGTCATACTTGGGTTATCCTCTGTTTCTCCTGTGAAGCCCGACGCAATTGTATTCACATGAGCTGTGTTGTGTCTTATCATTTGGATGTTGCCATTTTTGGTGTCCATAACTGTTTTCTATTGATGTCATCACCCGTGTGAAACTAAATGTTGTTGCCTTGTTTCTTAGGAGCTGAATTGAAGAAGTAGGTTGTCAGGCTTGTGAGAAACTCTCCCAGGCGAGAGAGTTTGCTGGGAAGTGAGTTCTCCTAGAAGGGAGTCCCATAGCAGCTACAATACTCTGAGACTTCTGATCCAACTTGTTGCTGAAGCCCAAGGTAAGAAAGGTGTAGTAACTGATGGAATTGTATTAGTGACGGTGTACCCTCCTGGGGTGGAGCAGGTGTGTGGGGAATATGAGTCTGTGGGTTGTGGGCGTAAGTGGCTCCTTGGATAAAATATCCTTCCTGTTGTTCTGTGCAACTTCCTTGTCGTCCTTTCCAAGCCTAGAATTACCTTGCATGATGGAGTTTAGTCCCAGCTCATGGGTGACCCACTACTGAGTGTGATGAGGAGCATGGTCTAAGGCTCGGAGGTTCATGGAACGTCTACACGCAGTTAATGGTCATCTATTAAAATATAAGTACCAATTATGTGTTCACTGTATACTATGTATTTGTATTTTCATTATAATTAATGAGTAATGCCTGTATATATATGTTGTATGCATGTGTTAAATGTTGCTTCTATTTAATTGCATTAGATAGATATATATTTATAAGTGTGGATACCAGATGTTATGTCTATCTTCCAGCTAATTTTTATATGTGATTATTTCCTCAAAGTTACTCGGTGGCATGGCCTGGCCTATTGTTTAAGGCCGAGAATGTCATAGGAATGGTATCATAGAAGTAAAGGCAAGTTTAAGGTTGTTTGGTTAGCATTACCCGACATGAGTCGATGGTCGGGGATGTTACAAGATATAAGAAGTATGGAAAATAAAACAAGAACAACTGACTAAAGACCAGGTCCTAGAGATCGCAGGATCTGCAGTAGTACAAGAAAGAAAAGAAGAACTGATGAATAAATAAAAGGCACAAGAGATTTTACTTTCATGGATTGTAGTATGAGATCAATCCACAATCACAAAGGAATAAGTCAGAGTTCAGAAAGATGATGAGTCTACAGATGAAGAGGAATACTACTCTGCATCAGAGTGGGTATTTTTTCAAGCCATCCGGCTTGGAGACTCCCAATAAATATGTATGTTGAACATGGGGATTCCATGTCATAGACACTACAGATCAGAGAACCATCTTTTGAGCAGTATGAAGTGTTTGTTGAGACAGATTCAGAGCAGTCAGATAGCAGAATATTGTTGCACAGTTGCAAATTGAAAATCAACGCCTGAGAAGTGACCCGAAGATAGCCCATGCCCAGTTGGAAGATGAGGTTTCCCACTTTCAAACCAGTATTTTGCAGCAGTTTGATGAAAAATCTAGGAAAATTCTTGACCTTGAACATACAATGGAAACCATTTTTCAAGATTTGGTGGATGATTTTAGCGACAAAACCAATCTTGTCGATGATCTTGTGAAGGAGGTGAATTTTTTTTCACGCAAATATGCTTCCTTGAAGAAAGAGAATGAAATATTGAAAAATTAGTTGAATACTGCAGAATACATGTTCCAAACTATTAGGGTACATCCTCAACTACATACTTGGCGACATAATCATTTTTTCCATTTTTCCTACTATTTAGGAGGAAATCTATTTATAGCATGTCTATTTATAACAGGTCTATTTTTAGCCAGTGGCTACCTATATGTAATACCATGGGTTTCCAAAACCATGGGCTCATAAACCACCATTAGGAAAATTCCTATTTTTTAGGGGAAGAGCGCTTCATTCCTTAATTTTAGGAGATCATTCCTATTTCCTTGATTTTAGGAAATAATTCCTATTTCATGTCTAGAGATATTACTTGAGTGAGAATATTATTCTCCTAAGGAAGTGCGCATTACCCATATTATTCTTGGAGTCAATCCATTTCACTTATTTACCTATTTTTAGCGACTTTCCATATTTATGAAATTTTCTCTCAATTAGGAATTTAGTACCATTCTTGGACTCTAGTCTTATTCTAGGAGAGTTTTTCAATTATGGAATGCATGTTGACTTCATGTAGAGTTCTCACTAAGTTCACACCTATATTTTTTACCTTTTTATTATTATTAGCAACTTTTGACTTTAGTTAACTGTTGCTAGTGTGAGTGGTTGCTTTTGTTACTTAAGCATGCACATGGAAACCCCAACCTAGTGCACTTTACTCCTCTTGTGGAGAGTCCTATATATTGTACTCATGATCAAGGATTAATAAAAGTTTATTCGAGTTGGTTTCTTATTCTCTTATGTGTGAAGATTGATTCTATTTCTCTCTCTCTCTTCTCTTTCTTTTACAATTAACTAGTGTAGTATTTCCTACTCACAATTAGGTCTTGGAGTGTGGTTTAATTATACATGGTATTAGACCCATTATTGTGAGGGAGTATTCACTTTTATTGCAGGTTTATATATCATATTGGATATCCCACATAGAACTATTGATCATCCATCTTCTTCAGTGATATTGACACCCTTCAACTACTTTGAGAGGAAGCCCAAGATACAACTTCTACTTCATAGAAAGGGTTTGTATAGGGTCACCATGGGAACTCAAATCGAGCCACTTCAACCATAGATAAATCAAAATACTTCAACATAATGGATGAAGCCTACGAGACATTGTGCTTGAGCATCTCTCCATATCTCCTCTTGCATGTCGATACTTGCAAGACTCCTAATGATGTTTGGACAAAGTTGAAGTATTTTCTATGCAAACATGACAACCTAAGAGGTCATCAACTGAATAATGATCTACATGCATTGAATCCAAGAGATTTCGAGACCCTAAAGGACTATTTATGTAATTTTTAAACTTTGATTTCTCATGTTAGGGCCTGTGGAATTGATAATAAATATGAACAATTAATATTTTCAATTCTAACCAAACTAGGACTAGAGTATTCTGTCTACACTTCTTCTTTTCATACTACCAGGTTAGATATGGGGTATACATGGAATATGTTGTTGAATAATTGGTTGTTATTGATGTTGATGGATAGTTGGTTTTCATTGATGTCAACATAAGTAGTTGTCAGTGATGTCAATAGATGTGATTGGTGTATTTGGAGAAATCTCAAAAGTGGTCCCCTTATGGGGTAGCTCTAAGCATGGCCCTCACAGGAAGATGCTTTGAAGAAGTCTACAAGAAGACTCAAAGGTGTTGTCATGAAGCCCAAAGTTGTTTTAGGAATAAGGACATGAAGGATGGTGTAAATGCATGTAACACACTCATAGATGTATATTCCTCATCATACCGCTTACAACGGTAGGTGGAACGTCACGTAATTCCTCATGTTGAGGAGTTATGCATTCATGAAGTTGGAAGCCTCGAAGAATGGTTAATAAGCCCCTAAACAATTAAAAGTCATTAACTAAAGGGAAAAGTGGTTGTAACAAGAAGCTCTAAAGTTAATGAAATAATTTACTTTGAAAAGGTATAAATACACAACAAGAAGCCTCTCATTCTTACATACACAACTTTATTGAATATCTTCTATGTGAGCACACTTGAGCTATTTTGCGAATATAAGGTAGCAAGTTTGAGGGAGCGAAGAAAGTGAGAAGGTGAAAGTTTTAGGATTGCAGAGGAGAGCGATGGTTTTATGATAAAACCTAGTTTGTCTTACCCCTATGGGTCAGACTACTAGCACCCTGCGAGGCACCTCCGCAGGTTGCTTAGTGCCTGTCATGTGAGGCACCACATGACACTCAACTTGGTCCCATGAGGCTAAGACAGAATTGAGGAAGGATGCTAGTGCCAGGTAGCCAAGGATAAGGAAGAGCTACAGGTCTGACATCTTGTATTCGGTCATCTATAGGTGTAAAGGTATGTCTATGTGCATGTTTTGAAGGTTACATGTTGGTGATGTTATGGTGTATGTTTGAGGTATGGTTTTGGTATCTTGTTGAGAAATTGGTACATGCTTGAGTAAGATATTATGTGCATGGTGTAAGGCATACTCTTGGTACATGTATGAGGTACATTTCATGGTGATATTAATGCATGTTTGAGGCACTTCTTGATGAGGTTATGGCACATGTTTTATGTACATGCTTGAGGCATGTCTTTATGAGTTTTGGTATATTCCTTGAGGCACATCTTGGATACTTGGCATATGGTTTTTTGTATGGTATATGCTTGAGGAATACCATGAGTGATATGGCACATGTTTGATGGTATCTCTTGGTGCATCTTTTATGGATGTTGGAACATGCTTGAGGAACATGGTTTGAGGTACATCTTGGCTACATGATTAAGTAATGTTATGGTACCTTTGTATTTGATTTGGTATATGTCATATACACATATTTGTGATATTGGTACATGGTTGATGTATACATTTAGTATATGGTGGCATATGTATGAGGCCCATTATTTGGTGCTTGGTTGAGGCACATCATTTGGTACATAGTTGATGCTTGGTACATGGTGCATGGTGTTGGTATATGATTGAGGTATATGGTTGATAAATGATGTTATGGTACCTACACTTGGCATATATTATGTTACAGGTTAATGTACATGGTATGGTACATGGTTGATGCATGATATGGTACAAGTTGATGGTTTTTGTACTTGGTATGGTACAGGTTGATGTACATGGTATGGTATAGGTTGATGTACATGGTATGGTATAGGTTCTGGTACATGGTTGATGTACATGGTATGGTGATGGTTTTGGTATCCATGTGAGTGGATATTATTACAATTGGTTGATGATATATCAATGTCATTGACAATGAAAATGACAGTAACAGTGACATGTTGGATTATTGGTTGATCATCAATTTTAGGTTGATGTGATAGTGATAGTGGCAGGTTGGTCGATGAAAATGACAGTTACATTTTGATCAGTGGTAGTGACATTTTAAGTCTACACTTATATTTCAGGGTGGTAAGATAGGGCGAGGAAAGGAAGTTGTAGTCTCCTTCTAGTTGGTGCCAGAGAAATCAGGGAGTTGGAGCTTCCTTCAGGTTGGATATTGTAAATCAGGGGGTCATAGCCTCCTTCTAGTTGGAGCCAAATAATAGAGGGAGTTGGAGATTCCTTCAGGTTGGAGCCTCCTTCCATTTGTAGCTGGAGAATTCAGGGAGTTGTAGCTTCCTTCAGGTTGGATCTTGTAAATAGGGGGTTGGTACATCCTTCCAGTTGGTGATGGATAATTTGGAAGTTGGTGATTCCTACAAATGTATTCTTGATATATAATAAATAATTATGTGGTTTTCTCCCATTTGGGTTTCCACGTAAATTCTAGTGTACTTTGTATTTGATGTGACATTGTTGAATTGTACTGCTTATGGTTATATGCCTATAATATATTGAATGCAATCATAAATAATGTACTGCTAATAAATTTGAAGATTATATATTATGATTGAAAGTGGTAAAAAGTACTCATACTGATTCACCCCCCTCTCTCAGTATTCCAGCAGATGCCATGCTTGGAAGAGATCATGGAGTCCCTTATACATGAGTAGACAAATCTCATCCAGATAGGGACACTCAAGAGCTCAAATCCATAAATGATTACAAATAAACGAAGTTCAAAGAAAAATAAGTATAAGAACAAGGGTAAAAAGGACCAAAAGAACAAGAAGGAAGGTAAACACAAGTATACATATGAGAGTTCGAGTTCCAAGGAATCAAAGAGAAAGAAGGAGAAGACCAAGTGTTCATACTATGATAGGGGGTTCCATCCTGAGAGTTCTTACCATATATCTCATGGTACAATCACTTGAGAAATATCACCTTGAGGATTGTATTCTGAATAATGCAAGGAATAAGCCATCGAACAAGCCATCATCGAAAAGAGGTAATGGTCATGCATTAATTTCCATTTCATCTTCTCCTAATTCTTGGGTTCTTGATTCAAGGGATACCACAAAACATAATGGGGTATCAGAGAGGAAGAACAATACATTGAAAGATATGGCCAACTGTATGTTGCAAGCTAGAGAACTACCTCCAAAGTTATGGGTTGAAGTTGTCAAATGTGAAGCCTACATTGAGAATATAGTTCCTCATAAATATTTCAAGGGTGTCTCTCCATGTGAGGCTTGGAGTGGGAAGAAACCAGAAGTCACTCACTTCATAATTTTCGTTTCCCATGCATGGGATAGGATCCCTTCAGATAGGAGGAAAGCTATGGAAGCTCATAGTAAGGAGTGTATTTTTGTTGGATATCTAGAGGGAGTGAAGGGATAAATTTTATTAGATACTACTTCAGATATTTAATTCATTCAAATGAGTGTTAAGTTTGAAGAGGGTCTATCACAGATACTTATGGAGCAATCCACACCTCCATATCCACCACCACTAGTTGTGGAACTTCATGAGACTTATTCAGATCAGATTTATGATCATATATATGAATATGATATCTATGATATTTTTGATCAGTAGAAAGAAGTTGTATGTCCATATCATATACCACTATGGGTACAACAAACCCTTCAGGCAACAAGTGATCGAGTGGGTGATCCCACCAATCCACGAAGAACCAGATCTTAGTTTGTGGAGCCTCCACAAGAACTTACTACCAATAAGCCTTTGATACCTATTTCTTTTTATATGGTACTTGGATTAGACTCTTAGTCTTATATATAGTATGAAGGTAACCCCCATTGGGAGGAAACTATGAAAGGGGAGTACAATTCCTTGATGGAGAACAACACATGGGAGTTGGTTCCTCTACCTTCCAACAAGAAGCTTGTTAGATGTAAGTGGATTTTAAATACAAAGAGGGATTATGATGGATACATTACAAATTTTAAAGCTTGGTTAGTACCTAAATTTTTCTCACAGGTACAAGGCATTGACTATGAGGAAAATTTTGCACCGGTTGATAAGATTGATTTCATTCGGTTATCTCTAGCTATTGCAACAACTAGAAAGTGGGAGGTACACCATATGGATGTGAAAAATGAATTATTACATGGAGATATTAATGAGAAGATATATATGGATCATCTAGAGGGATATGTTTTGGATCCATCATTAGTTTGCAGGTTGAGGAAGTCATTGTAAAGACTCAAGCGAGCACCTCAAGCATGGTATGCTAAAATGGACTTGTATCTTCTCTCTAAAGGTTTTCTTAGATGTAGATAAGATACCAATGTGTATATGATGAGGAACACATATACTATTCTACTGATAGTTATATATGCATATGATTTACTCATCATAGGGAGCTCAACCTCCTCCATTGTTGCAGTGAATACTGCATTGCATGATAGGTTTTCTATGACATATATGGAATTGTTACATTACTTCCTTGTTCTTGAAATGATCCAAAATGATTCATGAATAAAGATGTTTCAGTGTGAGTATGCCAAATATCTACTTGACATGTTTTATATGACATATTGAAATCCATATCCAACACCCTTTCAGTCAGGGGTTAGACTACAGGATGCTGGTGCATCACCTTTGGTTGATTGTACTAGATATTGACAATTGGTGGGGAGTATTCTCTACCTTACACACTCTCGATAAGACATCTCTTATGTAGTTGGATAAGTTTTCAGAAACATGCAAGAGCCTCACGAGTTTCACTGGAAGGAAGCAAAGAGGATTCTCAGATATGCCAAGGGGACTGCCATCTTTGGTATACACTATGCAACATGATCTTCCTTAGATCTTGTTGGTTACACAGACTCAGATTGGGCAGGAAATAAAACTGATTGAAATTCCACTTCATGATGTTCCTTTACCTTGGATCATGACTTATTTGTTGGTTAAGTAAGAAGTAATCAATAATTTCTTTATCATCGGTAGAGGCATAGTGCATAGGTGCAGTGAATGTTACTACTCATGGTGTTTGGTTGTAGCACCTTCTTATAGAGTTGGGAGTTCATTTTCATCATCTGAAAATTATATGGTGTGATAATAAGAGCACTCTCAAGCTTTATAGAGACCTAGTTCATAGGTAATGGACCAAGCACACAGAGGTGCATATGAACTTTATTCGAGGATAGATTTATGATGGAGTAATTGATATGTATTTTTGTCCATCTTCAGAGAAGGTGGTAGACATATTCATAAATCCTTTCACCAAACATAAGTAATTTGTATCATTAAGGAAATTTCGAGGAGTGAAGGATACATCATCTTAGCAGTTGAACATGTTAGCATTTTTTTCTTGTTAACAACATATTTTGAGGGGGATTTTGTTCCCAATGGGTTTTCCCTTTTTACCTCACTTTTGTTCAATTGTTATGCATCTATACTTGTACATGAGTACCTATCACAAATTCATATTGTTGGAACTCATCATTGTGCACACCCCGGTTGTGTTTCAGGGGGGGTGTTGGGGTACATGCTCAACTACATACTTAGTGACATACTCATTTTTCCCCCATTTTTCCTACTATTTAGGAGGACTACTATTTATAACATGTTTATTTATAGTAGGTATATTTTTAGTTTCTGGTTGCCTATATGTAATACCATGGTTTTACAAAACCATGGGCTCATAAACCACCTTTAGGAAAATTCCTATTTTTTAGGGGAAAAACGCTTCATTCCTTAATTTTAGGAGATAATTATAATTTCATGGCTAGAGAGTGCACTTGAGTGAGAATATTATTCTCCCAAGGAAGTGTTCATTACCCATCTTATTCTTTGAGTAAACCCATTTCACTTATTTACCTATTTTTAGTGACTTTCCATATTTATGAAATTCTCTCTCAATTAGGAATTTAGTACCATTCTTGGACTCTAGTCTTATTCTAGGAGAGTTTTTCTATTATGGAATGCATGTTGATTTCATG
>ML793846.1:9550-34178 GCA_009831015.1 Picea engelmannii
TGTACACGGGCTTCCCCTTTAACTCCCACTTTTCCATCCTAGCCGAGAGAGATTTCAACACTTTAGTTACCTCATCCATTTGAGGAAGAAGGGGAGAGGAATAGGATGAGGAGGCTTCAACTCTCCTCTTGGGTATGTCTCTGTCAGCCTTACTCCTGAGTCGGTCAACAACCAATATATTAGACTCTACTTCTACAACCGTGTCCTATATGTGCGCCAGAGTGGTGGCTCTCCTTTCCCTCAATAGAAGGCAGAAATCGGGATCAAAAGCGCTAGCATAAGTGATCTTCGCAGAGGCTTATAAGGGCTTAATATCAGCGGAGATTTTATTGTACATTTTATTAAATCTTTTGGAGAAGTCAGAAATAGACTCTCCTTCCTTTCTCTTCAAATATCCAAACTCTGTCATGTAATACATGAAGTCCTTTTTGTCTCCCCACTATCTCAAAAAGGAATTATCTAGAGCCTCAATTCCATTAATAGATCCAGGAGGCAAGGCCCTAAATAATTTTCTAGCCTCACCTTCAAGACTATGGTCGAAAATCCTCATCCATACATCCGCATGCATGATAACATGATCGTCTGTAAAACTGTAGAAGGCTTCAAGGTGTTCTTATGTAGTTATGTTCCCCTTGCCTGCAAACTTGGCTAGCTTCTTGAGGTAACCATCTGCTAGAAGGGCATTGAGAGGCCGAGGTAACACAAGGGGAGCATACCTAGCAGCTATAATAGCCTCCATTCTGGTCATAGGGGGATTTGCTCCTGCCATAGGGATATTAGGTGGAGGAGAACTCAGAGGGGAAAGGGCTTGAACCAGGGATACTAGAAACAAGTTTATAGGGGTAAGGGAAGTGACAAGGGTTTCTCCCTTTAGTCCAAAACCATGAGGATACAACTCGGCAGGAACACTTCAGAAATTCAGGAAACAAGAGGCTTCAGAAAATAGTCTGCTGCGAAGATGAGGAGAAGAAAAAGGGGTTTCTACAGAAGGAGATGGCGGATTACCTGGTTCGACAGTGGAAGTTTCTCCTTCATAGGTCTTTCCTTTTCTGAAAATCACCTTCGGATCAACTTCAGGTGTAACTAGAGACAACTGTGGATGGGACTGCGTATGTCTGCCTCTGGAAGCCACAACTAAAACAACAGGTTTTCTCTAGTGGAATTGTCACAATGGAGTCGCCAGGTGCACAGTAGCAATCTTCAAAGGATCTGATGCCTGATGCACCTTCAGAATCAGAGGCTCAATGTCGCTCAATCTCGGGGAAAATATTCAACTTCGTCCCTGGCAACAACGCCATAAATGTTGGCGTTGGAAGTCACTCTTGTATTGCAGCAGGAGCAGAGCCCGACGCCCACCAGTTTATGTTAGGTTTTATTTATAAAGGGGTGATCAGATGGAAATAAAATTGGAAAAATATCATTATAACTCAGAAAATTGGGCTGGAACAACAGTGACACATGAGGTCTTGAACTAACTTAAGCCAGTACTAATAATAGCGGTGAGTATTTGGAGGAAAGAGAGGAGAAACAAAGTCTGCTTTGGACATCCGGTCTTCTAGCAGTCTTCACAAAAGAATAAAAGTCTCAGCTGTGATATCCTCTCATAGTCGAACAAACTTCAAAATGAACCTAAGAAGATTGCAGAACTGATAATATCAAACCTACATAATATGGCAATGCAACACCCGACTGGATCATTCATGCCTGGGATCTTAGATTCAGAGGAAAAGAGGAAAACAAGTAGCTGGCTACCATTAAACAAGAAGTCTCAAATGTCCTTCTATAACCAGAGAACCAGAGGCTGGATTAAAGCTTTACAATTGGGAGCTGTGCTCTACCATCGATCCTTTCAAAAATACAAAAATTGAGTACTTATATTCCTAAACATTTTCCCAGTAGAGGCGTCCTAGAATTTCAGGGCATGGCATCTCTTCGGTCAAATCTGGTCTGAACTCCTTCGTCAGACGCCACCTTAAATTTGCATGGATCTTGCAGGAGGGTAGCTGAGCCATTAAATGCTGAGTTAGCATGGGCAGACTTCTCTGGTTAGTCGAGGACTAGGCATGGCTTATTTGGAAAAAATCCAACACACAGGACCATCTCGGGCAGACTGCCTGTTGGATCCTCCATACCTTACAATTAATGAGTGAGGAGAGGTTTCAACCACCTCCTCCCACCTTCATTTACTCCTAGCAGGAACTAGGGTTGAGACCAAGTCAGACTGGCACCTGGAGATCATGACGATTCCTTCTGCAGCTAAACCTGGCTCTTTTGGCCCTTTAGCACGACTCTTTCTATTTCTTCAAGTGACCACGGGCCGTGACCCTATGCTTATCCTCAAAGGCACTTTCAGCGTTTTGGGGTTCATGGTTTTGAAATGGAATGGAAGAAAAAAACCCCTTACCTTTGGAAGTCCCGGTAGCCGAAATGCTGACATGGCCTGATCAAGCGCCATGCATCCCTTTGGATGGATGGGTTGATGATGTTGGCATTTTGGGACCTGTGCCATTATATGGTGTGCACTAGCGCCTTTTCCTCGGGCATGTTCCTCTGTGACCAGGCATCAAGACCGTGGGCCCAACTCCCAGACGCCTTCGACACTTAGCGTTTCGTGGATGGGAAGGAGCTGATCTTATCTCTTCAAAGTTGCTTTGGGTGAAGTGGCAATAGAGCCTAATTGTGCACCACGTACCCCCCTTTGATTGGAGGACCCAGATCATATTCGATGATACTGTGGGCCCAAATCCCGAACGCCTTCGACACTTCGCGTTTCGTGGATGGGAAGGAGCTGATCCTTTCTCTTCAAAGTCGCGATGGGCGAAGTGGCGATAGAGCCTAATCGCGCACCACGTGCCCCCCTTTGATCGGACAACCCGAAACTTCTTCGGTGAGATTACAGGTCTGATTCCCGTGTTAAACATGGTGCAATTCCATCGGCCACAAATATTCGTCGACCAACAATTTGCTCCATTGGTCAATCCTGGCCGTTGGACACTGGATCATGTGTCTGATATCATTTTAAGCCCGAAATGGGGATTTTATGTGCTGCACAGTGCGCTCATGGTTGTGAATTTGGACAAAACGCATTTGTTAGGTTCTTTAAGCCCCATTTCTTCGCATTTATGCCACGGGCTCGAATCTTGGAGAGAAAACACCCCTTTGTAAGAATTTGCGTCAACAGTTGCTCTATTGTCCTTGGATGTAGATTATAATGCTAGGATATTGCTGCATAATGGTACTTTTCCTTGATGTGTGGTAGCTGTGCCTTCATGGTTTTCTTCCCTCACATGTTGCCTATCCGAATTGCTGAGTACGACCTCCCTTTGGCATTGGTACATGACACCATTCAACATGAAACACATGAGTGACCTCAAAGTTACCTCGAAATAAAATATTTAAACCAATCATTTGAACCCATAGAACTGAAATATTAATTGTTTGAGATTTTATGTATGCTTCCCTAAATTCGGTTACTGGTTCCTTTGCTCATGGTTGAGGTGTTGTGTTCTCCAGGGCTCTTGACAAGGTGTCAGATATTAATCATAAAAAATGTGAGCAATTGATGAGGAATTTATCAAATAATATAACTTTGAAGTTGTAGATGTTGGAAATACCTTTCCAACAGTATAAAGAATGCGTGAAATGGGCATTCGAGTCCAAAGTTATGGCCAAAATATGAAAGGCGATTTGATAGGGTCTCGTCCCTGTTTCGGCAAGAAAAACATGGAATCTTGTTTCGGCAAGAAAGTCATGAACTGTTGTATTGGAAAGAAAGTCACAAACTGCTCCAGTATTCATTGGTGAAGATCAAGCAATTGGCTCTAGTGTTGGGTGTATCAACAAGGAAAGAGCGATTTCCTTCACTAGCAAGTCGATGGTTGGGACAAGTCTTAAAGAATTGGATAAATTTCAGTCGTGTCAGAGCTCATAACATTGATGTGTTGTGTGCAGACTCAGTGCGAGTCATTGTGCAATGGTTTGTTTTCGAGTGATGGTACTTGGTTCAATTTTGATTTAGGTAGAAGGTGAAAATTTTAGTGTTAACTAAAATAATTCAAAGTGAAAAAAAATATTTAGAAGGGAAGTTGGTCCTCACCCTTCTACTCTACCTTCACTCTTTAATGTATGACATGGTATATAAAAAGGATTTTAAAAAGAAAAAAATGTATGCTCTATCATATAAGTGTGATTTAAAATGTTTAAAGTATGTTTAAGGGGGGAGGGGGTGTCATGTCATGCCCCCTCCCCACCACACTTTCATGTCCATCATGATGAGGGGGAATTGTGGGTCATGCCCCACTCCCCTCATTCACCTTACAAAACAACATGTGTAGGAACCTTAAACTCCCACACATGTTGGTGCACATTGGGAATACCCAGGGTTCAACATTAAATCACCAACAAAACCCTGAAGATATCAACCCTTTCGAAATCACCCACAAATAGGTGAAGTCTCACTCAAGGTACCTATGGGGACTACAAGAACTAGACTTCTGCAGTCATGAAGGGAATGGAGATTGTTCTAACATTCATTCTGACTTAATATTTATTCAACATGTAACATACCCTATGCGCGAAATCATAACAACACAATAACATATGACATATTCATCTTGCTTAATCATTCAATATGTGCGCGAAACCCTCAAATAGATATTCATGTCAACTCATAAGCATCTATTAAATATGCATAGTAAACATATTAAACCAACACATTGTAACAACACATACATAAGAACACATGAATTTAACTTGGTTCACCCCAAACTGGGATACATCCACAACGATTGGCTTCTTATATTATTCATTCATATTCAGTCCTTACAATAGGTGTGCAACGCACTCAAATAAGATACATCAGTTCTACCCAAAATTCCCTAACTGTTCACGCATACAATGCACACTTATCTCCTTCGATCTCACTCCAACAACTGCTAATCATCAATCCTCACTCATCACTCCAAAAACCGCTCTCTTCTCTCCTTGCCTAACAGACTCCCTTTTACCCAAAACGCATACATATTTATACATTGATATTAGGGCTTATCCCATTACAAAATGGACCAAATGGTCTAACTACTTCTAACTAATTTATGTCTTTCACGTGTTGGCTTCTGAATATGAACTAACTATCTTCCATGCACACTTCTCCTTTGCTGACTTGTCACATAGTTTGCTCTTGTGCGATTCCCAAAAATTACCCAAAATTTCCTACTCTAATATGCCCCCAACACCCACCTGTGGCTCATCCCGAGCCACTTCAGGGTTTCTTCCAAGTCTCCATAAATTTTTGAAATTTCTCCCTTGCAATTGTGATCTTTTATCTTACTTGTGTTTCCTGATACATAATTCCCTTGATTGTCTCTGTAGTAATATGGGTCTTCAACTTTTCTACACTTTCTTGTACTACCTACTTGACCATGCCTTGTGCAATTGCTACTTCTGTTATCACCTTGTATGCTTCTTCTTGCAGTGTTTCGATTTTTTATGCACAAGTACAATTTTCTGAGTACAATTGTTTCTGCGTATAATTTTCTATTCTCTTCCATTGCTACCATCATCTCTTCTAGTGATAAGGTGCTCATCACTTCCTTAAAATTCTACGCCTTGTCTTGCACAACTCGTAGATTCTTCCCAATTTCTTGCATTTCCATGTCTTCTATCAATTGAGTCCATACTCCTATGCTTTCTTCATATAGCTTGGCACACACTCCTTCCATAATTTTTATGTTCTTTATGGTTGTTGTTTTCATCTTCTCCCTTTGCTCCCTTTCCTCTGGTGGAGTGCTCGGTATCTGGCGTGCTTCAAAGTCAGTAATATTTATGTGGAAGCCCTGAATGGATTCATTGATCTTTGTCACCTGTTCTTCTAACGGGGCATCTTCCTCCCTAGGCATTTATGGAATAATATTATAAACCCCTTGGACCGCCTGTTTCACTAACTTTATCCTATGTGCGGCCTCATCCTGCTCTAACCTAAGTTGATCATATTCTGTTTGCAACATATCCTTATCTGCAAATTCCTTTGCCAACTCCATTGACTTTGACATCTCGCAAAATTGTAGTTCATGTTTCATGCTCATTTTCAAACCATTTAACACTTCTATCGACAACCGAGATAGCACCAAGTCAATATGACTAAGTTCCTTTGCATGCTCCTGTAATTATGTCGTAGGGAACTCTAAAGATCCTGCTATTATATTCATCACCCATCTCTCTCCTGATGTCACAAATGGGTGGGATGTCATCTATTGAATCTCTATGGTCATCAACGTATTCTCCATCCTCTCTTGTTCTGCTGTTCTAACTGAAATTACCCTTATTGTCTCCAAAATCAGTTGCAGTAAATCTACGCTTGTACGTTTGAGTGCCTTTCTTCTTGCTTATGCGCTGCTTGCTCAAAATCCTCCTTAGTAACCTCTTTCACTTGATCCACAATGTTTTCTAAGTCATCCTCTGATAGGGCATGGGTGGCCACTTGCTCGATTGCTTTCCTCTTCTTTCGTTGTAGTACTGATTTTTCTGCATCCTGTTCCTTCCGCTTCTCTCCCCGGTGTGGTACTATCTTCTGTGTTCCTCTTGCACCATATCCTTTCCATTTCTATTCTTCTTCTTCTTCACCACATTCTTTCTCTAGATCATTCTCTGACGATTTTGGTTTTGACTGCTCTGCCTCTGGTACTAGGTTTTTCCATTCATCCTCCCAATCTTCTATGATCTATCCCATGTCAACCTTTGTGAACTAGTATCTTCACAACATCCACTGCTTCTCTGTGTCCTTCTTGGCTTTAATGTACATATGATGTCTTCCGACTTTGAAGTGCACTATCTCCTTGTATGCTTATACTGCCTACGGTAGTAGAAGCGATGTATTCAAGATACTCATCTAGATTACTTGCTTGTATACATAGAACTAAATGTTGTTACCTAGCTACCTCTCCTTGTGCGCAGTATGCCACAAGTTTACATATCTCGCTGCTAAACATGGATTCTTCGTAGCTCCTAGAAATTGAGTGTCTTCTAGTTCCCTCCAAGCTACTAATTCTATCAGTATTAAAAACTAGGCATAATGAAATTCCATAACTTTGTCTTGAGCTTCCCTGCAATCAATAAGAAACTGGTTCAACATGAACGTTGCCCAACTCAGTTGAACTTCTGCGACACACTTCTCACATGTTGCTATCACACTTGTTGGTACCTGATCCTTACGACATTTTCTCAAAAACTTGTAGGCCAACACCTGCATCGTGAACCAAACTGTATCATCGTTGATTGTTGAAACATCTAAACTGTGTGCACCTCTGAATGTTTCGTACTTGTCCTTCATTATTTCTGCCAATGCTTTCTCCTTTGTCTTGTCTGTGAATAATGGCGACGGGTCTTCCCCTTTTGATGACAACCTGGTTATTCACAAAATCAACTCTATGTCTATGGACATCGGTCCATCTAACCATAGAAATCATCCATGTACACAACTAACTAATAACTAAACATAATAATTTTCTCTGCACTCCTGCCAAAATGAGGAATATTGAAAAGGTTCAAAATACTTGTTTTTTCCAGCCATGTCGCCCATTCATGTGGCTCTATTATGATTACTTGTGAATCTGGGGTGAGTCTTGCATTTATGTACTTGTCCATAGCCAACTTTTGAAACTTCTTCATATTTGTCAAGTTGTGGTCTACATACCTCAGGCTTCCTACTGCGGCAAGCATATATTCCTTAATGATCACACTTGGGGAAATTTCTAGCTTGACGAGTTCATACTTCGGCTCTTTCTGTAACTTCACCTGATTCATTGTCGACTTCCTTGGTGGTACATAATCCCTTGGATAGTGAACCAGGGCTGACCCTGATGTTGATGCTCCCAGTGTTTCCTTGGTCATAGGTATCAATGACTACTTGGTGCACTGTTTATTCGGCTATGATGAAGCTTCTCCCGTCTTTGGTGGCACCACTTGTCTCCGCAACTACTCGCTTGACAACTAACTTATTCAACTCTTTTTGTGTCCACTCGGCTCTCTACTCTCACTGCTCTATATGAAGACTCAAATGACAATAAATTCTTTTCGTTAACACTTCAATTGCTTTTATCACTTGTCGCTACCTATTTCTATTTTTATTCTTCATGCCCAAATTTGTTGTCCAATCCAACTGTACTCACATTCAATACTTCCTATACTCTGCAATGAATTCATATTATTTTGCGGATTATGGCCTAGATATTACTAGTCTATCATAGTCTCATCACCGCTTTCCATTTATGACTATGCGTTTCTATTACTTGGAGGTTATGATTGTTCTTTAATACTTGTCCCATCATGTATGCTCTTTAATGTTTTTCCCGCCCTCTACGCATATCTCTGTCGCACTTCAATCTTCCTTCTTGTGCACAATTCATTGAACCTCTTTCTACATCTTTGCAACACGTTTTTCTTTTTCTCCTTACTCATTTAACCTTATGCATCACTTCAACCTTCAAATTCTTTTATTTCTTTTCTTCTTTTCTTCTTATTTTTCTTACATAATACACTAGAATACAACTACTATGGTACACATACTGCACACTCTGACTAGTGTGTGGAAGTGAGATTGTCCTTATACAATTTCAACAGACTTTCATTAACCAATCCTTCCACAACTTCTCCATTCAATTTCTCCAACTGAAGAATGCCTACATCTATCACAAACCTGATCACATATGGACCTAACCAATGCATCTGAAGTTTTCCTGGGTGCTGCAAAAACTTGTTGTCATAAATCAAAACTAAGCCTCTTGTATGGAACTTCTTCTGTTTAATGTGCATATCATGCCATGCTTTCTTGCATGCTTTCTGAACTTACTGATGGAAACCTATGGCAAACCAATCCTCTTCCATCTCTACTAGCTATGACAATCTCTTCTCCACTGTGCTAGAATCTGTAAGCTCTGCTAGTGCAATAATGTGCAAACTCGGTAGTATGAATTCCATAGGCATAACAACTTCTTGGCCATACACTAGTTTGAATGGGGTCTATCCTGTCAAATTCTTACTTGTATTACTATACATCCATAACACTACTAGAATCCTCAAGCCCAATTGTCTCGACTTACATTACACACATTCATTAGTGTATGTTCTAGTATCTTATTGAATGCTTCCACTGTTCCATTTTCCTCAGGATGATACAATGTGCTCTTATGATTATGAATATGAAACTCCTTTTTCAACGCTACAATCATCCTATTCATAAAATGAGTTCTCTGATCGATCATAAGAATTATTTGGCATCCAAATTTTGTCACCACATTTTCAAAGAAATACCGCGCAACTGTCTTCACGCTGCAATCTCTTACTGGTTCAACTTCGACCCATTTCGGAAAATAATCTATCGCAATAATGATGTATCTTGCTCCTGAACTATTTGCTGGTGGATTGATCAGTCCAACAAATTCCACTACACATTTATCAAAAGCTTGTAATGTCACTTGTGGTACTAAGAGAATCTCATCTCTCCTAGAAGGCTTCCCAATTGCATGGTAAACATCCCAAGTGTTACAAAATTCCTTCGCATCCTTATGAAGGGTAGGCCACCACAATCCTATGTGCAAAATCTTTTGAGTTGTTTCTTTTCTTCCATAGTGTCCTCCTACAAACCCTTCACGTGCCTCTGATAATATCATATGTCTTTCATGTTCTAATACACATCGTTGCAAAATATCATCCGTGCCTAACTTGTACAAATTTCCTACTATAAGTTGATAGTCTGCGACCTTCATTACTAACTTCTTCTTTTGCACAACTGTAAACTTAGGTGGGGTTACTCCTGTACTCAAGAACTAGTCTATGTCTACAAAATAGTCATCAACCATTTGTACTGTAAATAAGTGTGCGTTTGGTACGCTGTCATTTAAGTTTCTTGCGTATTCTCCTGATAGTATGTGCAATAAGTTATCATGTCCTAAATTAAATTTCCCTCATTTCAAAATTAGCTCAAAGTCATATTCCTGAAACAATAATAGCCATATGCATATTCTCCCCCCCAAGACTGGCTTATTGACTAAATAAATTAGCGCAAAATGGTCTGTGTACATCTTAAAGTGTGAATCCAACAAGTAATGTATAAACTTTTGCAATGCATACACCATTTCTAATTCTTCACGTTCTGTCATGGTATAGTTCTTTTCTGTAGTTGACAACTTTCTGCTTGCAAATGAAATGGGATTATCTATGTCTCCTTCTCCAGGATGATCTAACACTGAGCCTAAAGATACAGATGTCGCATCCACATGAACATGAAAATCCTTCTTCCAATATGGAAATATCAAAATCGGTGCAGTAACCAATTTATGCTTCAAAGTGTCTAAACCTTCATGACATTTCTCATTCCATTGAAACATATTCTCCATTTCTAGCAATTTTTCCATCGAGGCTATGATTTGCACATATCCCTTAATGAGATTATTGTTGTACCCTATATGTCCCAATGCTGTTTGTAACTATCACACTGAATTAGACAGTGGTGAATCAACAATCACAACAATCTCCGCGGGATCTACCAACAATCCTTGCTTACACACTACATGGTCTGGTAAGATACCAAACGATGCACATAAAATGCACTTCTTCAAATTCAAAGATATTTGAAACTTCCTACACCTATCCAACATCAAGCGCAAAATATCAATATGATATTTCAACAAGCTAAACACTGTCTAGTCATCTAATTATACTTCTAAGAACTTATGGTTGAACTCTTTAAATGTTGCTACAACCACTCTAGAGAATATTGTTGGTGCATTCTTCAATCCAAAAGGAATTACTATGTACTAGTAACACCCCCATTCATTCGTAAATGTAGTATTATATCTATCTTCCTATGCAATCTTGATATGATGATATCCTCAAAATCCATCCGTGAATAAATAGGCTTCTTGTTCCCCTACATTCTCCAACACTTCATCTGTAAATGGTGTAGGAAATGGATCATGTAAATAATCATCATTTAATTTCCTCAGATCCACACAAATTATAATCCCTCTTTTCTTCTTATCCTGAACTACCATTGGACTAATCCACTCTGATTTTGCGACAGGTTCAATAAATTTAGCTTCCAACATCCTATTTATCTCTGCTTTCACCTTCTACTTATATACCAGATTCAATCTACATGGCCTTTACTTTAATAGCTTAACATATGGCTTCAAGGGAATCTTCATCTCTGCTAACTCCCCAATAATCCCTTTCATCTATGAAAAAGTAGTAAAAAATAGGTCTTGGTACTCGCGTAGTAAGTCAACTACCTTTCAACAGTTTTGTCGTTCCAATAGTCTCATATGTTCACAAATTTGGGCTTATCTTCTGTACCAATGTTTAGTCTGCATGTTATTGATGGTTTTGCATACAACACATATTTAGGCTATGGTCCCTTTACTATGCGCTCTCCTTCCGTTTATGTTATTTGCACATTTCTAGGATCTTCGTCCTCCTCTTGGTCTTCTTCAACAACATTATAACAATGCAAAACTTCTTCAACTATCGCAGGATATCTATGCATGCTACATACACGTACTATTTCTATTGAATCTTCTGTTGAAAAAATCTTGATCTTGATGACCTACAAAGATGAGTCAATTAAAGGAGCATCATCTTCAAAACTAGAATTTACCTTAAAATTTCCAGCCAATTCATCCCAATTTGCAGTTTCTCAGTGCACTTCTAGTTCCAAGTACCAATTCTTTGGGATTGTGTCCAAGGTATGTACAAACAAATGTGTTCATTCTTTCCTGAGTACTTTATTCGATGTCATAATACACTGTGTAATATGCTCCATTGGACAACTCAATTATGTATACTTCTGCATAGTATCTTCATTCTTTGTGTTGAACCTGACCTGCAATAATCTTCTGCACAACAACAAATCTCTTATTCCATCCTTATGCATGGCCCACCATATTGTTGGGGTTGCTTTTAGCATGACATATAATGAATAATCTTTGTTGATATAATATTTGTAATTCAAATTCTCTTATAAAATAAGATACATCAATTAGTCTATCATAGCTTGGAGGATCACATACCTCGATTCCAATCCATCGCAATGCATGGGTAATTCAAGCACATTTCCTTGTGGACACTTCATGCAATATTTGCTTCCAATTCTCTAAAGCTTCATCTGAATATGACATGCATGAACTAATACTTCTCCAAATAAGTACACTATCATCTCTAGGATTCACATAATCATCCATTCGTGCGGTCATATTATGCTGGTTGTCGAACTCTTTTCCTTTAACTGGTTCTACATATATTCTTCCTTCAATAGGATCCAATGACACAATAACCTTCAAATATCATCTGCCTCTTCTTCAGGTCAATGATAGTTTTGTTTTCAAAGGCCCAATAAAGTCCAAGTAGTGCTGGGTAAGGGGTGCTTCCATCTACTTTCACGATCACTTCGAAATCGACCAAGCTGCGCACTCCATCAATGATAACACTTACCCTTGTCAACCTTCCAATTGGAACAATATTATGATGGTTTGCTAACCTCAATTGAATGGGAAACCGATTCAACTTTGACTTACTCATTATTTCCCAGGTTTTCTTTAGGATGACATTCACATCGAATCCTGGATCCAAAATAATATTGTCCATGTTGTAGTTTCCTATCTGCACATTGAGTCGAAAATCCTTATTCATTCTCTTCTTTCGATGCACCTAGTTAACTGCTCAATGTGTGACAAGTATCTCTTTCTCTTGGGCACAATGGTCAATCATTCCATGCAACATACTCAAAGAAAAATCATCCTTCATTATCTCTAAACAACTATTTAGATAACTATTCAAAGTGCTTGCCTTGTCAACTTTCCTTTATGAATGGTCGAAGACTGGTGGCATATCATACATCAATGACCTATCATACAAATGTGGTGCGTTCAAAGTCGATGCTATCCAATATTCTCCTATTAATTCCTTCCTTCCTTACATATACATCTCTTTCTCCTTTATAGAATTAAACAACGACTGAAGTTCTGATGCTTTCCTTACCCACTGGTGTATTCTATTTCCTTGATTCGTCGCATCAACTTCGGTTCTGGTTCCTCCGTACGTAGCCATTGCTATCTTGGGTTGTTCATCGCACACATATTATGATATCATCTATACATTTGTGTTCCTCTTTTCTTTCTAGTTTTTGATCAACTTGTTGATGATTACAACTGCGTGAGACATCCTCTAGGGCACAAACCTAAGAGAGAGCCCCTAAGTTGGGTGTGTGGTTCCTATCTGAGACAGAACTGGAACGTTTTGTTGGCATCCTCTTTGTAGAGAGTTGAGATGATACTCCAGATTATTCTCCTTTGTAACAAAGTGAGAAAGAAGATCTATTGAGTTGGATGTGTCTGTGGCTGAGCACAGGTGAACGTGTGAAATCCCATGAGTTGGGTGCATCATTCTGAGACAAAGATGAAACAATGTATTAGTCTCCTCTGAGTAGAGAGTTGATATGATGAAATCCATATGACTCTCCTATGTAATGAAATGAGAAAGAAGATCTGCTAAGTTGGACGTGCCTATGGATGAGCACAGGTGAATGTGATCCCAGTGGCTGAGCACTAGTGAGTGTGGTTCTCCTGTGAGACATAGTGAAATAGAGATGTGGACATCACTGTGGCTAAGAACAGATGAATTTTCCCCTAGTGGTTGAGAATTAGTGGGTGTATGAAATCCCTTGCTATATTGTTGAAGAGTTAGACTTACCTGTAACCCTATTTGTAATGTAAAGGGTACAGGTCGGCCCCACCTTAATATAAATGATAATTAATTTAAAAGATAATTAATATGGTAATTATTAATTATATTATAAGTTATTGAGGTCGGCCCTGTTGTGCCAATAAACTCTTCTTTTGACAAGTTCAGTCTAATATAAACAAAGGTAAATTCCCCATTAAGGAATCATAACACAAGTGTGAGTTTGGAAATTTCAGCAAGTACTTCCTTGGGAAAAGTGTGCACCTCTCTTGGGTGCTAGTATTCTAGGGTTTGTGAGCACCCTTTTGTGTGCTAGTATTTTATGGTGGTGGCGGTATTTCTCTTAAAGAATATAGCAAATGATTGGCTGGGTTTTCTTCACTTGTTGAGAAGGGTTTCCCAAGATACTTCTTGTGTACTTGTGCATGGTGTTTCTTCTTGTGATCTTGGTTGCTACAACAAATTGTCTATGGTTTAAGTAAAATGATAAAAATGGAATGAAATTCATTCTTAAGCCTAGCTTATTGAAAAATAAACATGGTATCAGAGTATAGGTCTTGAAGAACTCATTGCACAAATATTAAAGCAGCCATCCTCCCTTTTCTGCAAATCCATACGACCCTCTAGGGTTTCTGCAAAATCTGTACAACCCTCTCTTGTTTGGCATTTTTAGCCCTTCACACTTGGATGTTGGGGATGAAATTTGGATAGGAGGGTATGAAATCCTTCAGTTCACATCCAAAAGCTCTTAAAGTGAAATTTTGAGAATTTTTTATTTTTGGCCCTAAGGTTTCTAGTGTTCCACAAATTTCTGCGTATTTTTGGTTTTAGGGTTTCTGCAAGCTATTTGAAGAAGCCTTCAAGATTAACTATGTTCTTTTGACTTTTAAGGCTTATTGTTGGCATTCATAAGCCCAAAAAAACCTAAGGTTTCTAGCCTAGCCTAGCCATTAGGTTTTCTAGCCCAGTTGACAAGGGTTGTGAAGAATCTAAAAATATGATGAACAAAACGATGATGAAAGATAAACTTGATGGATCAAGCAACTTCAAGTTCCTGGAATACAAGACTTTAGAGGAAGACTTATTGTGGGTGATACAAAAAGGTTTACCAGAGACAACTATCAATGAATGGAAGGAATATGACGTCAAGACAAGGAATCCAATCATCTACTCAAGCCCTTACAAAAGGTGACAACGTGACTACCTTCCTCATAAATATCTCAGAGGACAGAGATCAACCAAGTTCCATAGGATAAATCATATCAACATCCTCAAGTATGAAATTCTATATATTATTTATATCATTGTCATGAGGGAAATTGCAGGAGGAAGGAACCTTTGCTGAAGTCATGGATCCAGAGGGATCTCAGTGCATTCAGAGGAACAACACACTGGAGGTGAAGACTCTAGGTTTGATTTTTTTAATTATCATGCCTCTAATCTACATTTATAAAGTTGATACATTACAAATATGTGTTGTAGCTGTGACAAAAATCCTTAAATTATTTTGATTTTAGATATGTACTCATTATTCTCCTTTAGGAGATATTATTGTTTTGTTTCCTTTTATTTTTTCTCTTATTTCAGGTATGTTAACAACAAAGGAAGATGGTTATACTTTAGACTTTAGAGGGAGTCAAAACTATTTGAGAAGGAGGAAGAACATAACCATCATTAAGGCAATCAATGCAATAATACATGACCAAAATCTTTCTATGATTCCGTGGATAGAAGCATGCATGACACAATATATGAGTCCTCACCAGATTTTGAAGAACATAACTCCTGAAGAATCCTCACCAGAGTGAAGTCCAATATTGAACACTTCAGGATATTTGGGTGCCCAGTGTATTTTTCATGTACCCAAAGATAAAAGGTCCAAGCTAGACCCTTCAGGGAGAAAGGATACATTTATGGGATAACAATGAATCTTCGAAGACATATCGGATCTACATCCCTGGTTAGAGACAGATTGAGACTAGTAGAGATGTTTCTTTTGAAGAAGAGATAACCCTTCAAAGATACAAATAATCTAAGATGGAGATTGACAGTGAGACAATACCTTCTCCCCCTTCAACATTTTAGAGGGAGACATACATTATTCTAGCTGATCCAGTTGCTCCAGTTGATATTCCCAGATATATTGCAGTAGCGAATAAATGGCCTTCCTAGGTTCGACAAACTCTGCAGGAGGCAGAGGAACACACAAGCCCCTCAAGGCACATCCCAAGAAAGAAAAGAGATTTTTTGAGCTACTCTTCAGCCATGAGCCACATCATTGATTATGAGCCTTCTTGACATGGAGAAGCGACAGGTGAATAGGTATGGAAAGTTGCCATGACAAAAGAATACCAATATACCTTAAAGAATGATGTATGAGATATTGTTCAGAGACCAAAAGGGAAGTCTGTGGTGACTTCCAAGTGAATCTATAAGATCAAGCATACAACTGATGGACGTGTCAAGAAATAAAAAACGAGATCTGTAGCCTGAGGATTCCCACAAACAGAGGGAGTTTTTTTATGATGAGACACTTGATCCAGTAAGCTCGATACAATTCCATCCGTACTACCATCCATGAGTTGGAAACCACATCAGATGGATGGATTCTTGATGAGTTGGGTTTCATCAAGAGTGTTGTTGATCCAAACCTACATTATTACATTGTTGGTGATGAGAGTATAATTTTGGTGACTTATTCAGAAAGCCTTGTTGTTAGATATAAGTAAGCCTTGAATTTTGTTTTCAAGATGAAGGATATAGGTATGATGCACTACTTCTTGAGACAAGAAATATGACAAAGGATCAATGAGATTTTTCTAAGTCAAGGAAAATATACAGTGGGGATATTAAAGAAGTCTAGTATGAAATAATGCAAATCCATACCTACACTGAAAATAATGAATTTGAAGAAAATAAATCATGATGATTTAGACGAGATCGTTTCACAACTGATTGGATCATTGATGTATTTGGCTAAACCCAGACTTGATATATGTTATGCAGTGAATGTACTTAGACAATTCATGATTCAACCGAGACAGACTCACTGGATAATAGCGAAACATGTATTGAGATATCTATGAGGCACAACTAGATATGGCTTGAGATATGCCTCCAATGCAGAATTGAGTTTGTAGGGATATGCAGAATGGACATAAAGCACAATGGACTGGAAGAGCACATCTGGTTGTTGTTTTTCCATGAATTTTTCCATGGTTTCCTGGTCCAGTAGGAAACAAAGCTCTCTAGCCTTGAGTACCACAAAAGCAAAGTATATAACACTGAGTGTGCGAAGCAGTGTGGCTTCACAAGCTTCTGATAGATTTACTTGATCATGAGATGGATTCTATGATTATAACTAGAGTTGTGTGAAGCTCTTTAAGAACCCTATGTTTCATGATAGATCGAAACACGTTGAGATAAAATATCATTTTTTAGAGACATGATGCATAGGAAAGTAGTACACGTGCAATACCTTCCTACACATGAGCAGATTGCAGACATCTTCACCAAATTGGCTTGGTGAAGAATACCTCTCTAGCTGAGAGGGAGTGTTGATGACTACAACCAAGAAATAATTTGAGTACCTCCATGCAAGACTTGGCCTGATGGAGAATGACTCCCTAGCTGAGAGGGAGTGTTGATGATTACAACTACGTGAGGCATCCTCCAGGACACAGACCTGAGAGAGATCCTCTGATTTGGGTGTGTTGTTCCTATCTAAGACAGAACTGGAACATTGTGTTGGCCTCCTCCTTGCAGAGAGTTGATATGACACTCCAAATGATTCTCCTATGTAATGCAGTGAGAAATAAGATCTTCTAAGTTGGATGTGCCTGTGGCTGAGCACAAGTGAATGTGTGAAATCCCATGAGTTGGGTGCATCATTCTGAGACAAAGATGAAATGATGTATTAGCCTCCTCTGAGTAGAGATTTGAGATGATGAACTCTAGATGAATCTCCTGTGTAATGCAATGAGAAAGACGATTTGCTGAGTTGGACGTGCCTATGGATGAGCACGAGTGAATGTGATCCTAGTGGCTGAGCACTAGTGAGTGTGGTTCTCCTGTGAGACATAGTGAGATAGAGATGTGGAAATCCCTGTGGTTGAGCATAGATTTATATTCCCCTAATGGATGAGCACTAGTGGGTGTATGAAATCCCTTGTTATATTGTTCAAGAGTTAGACTTAACTGTAACCCTATTTGTAATGTAAAGGGTACAGGTCGACCCCACCTTAATATAAAAGATAACTAATGTAAAATATAATGAATATGGTAATTATTAATTATATTATAAGTTATTGAGGTTGGACCTGTTGTTCCAATAGACACTTCCATTGACAAGTTTAGTCTAATATAAATAAAGGTAAATTCCCCATTGAGGAATCATAACACAAGTGTGAGCTTGGAAATTTCAGCAAGTACTTCCTTCTTGGGAAAAGTGCACACCTCTCTTTGGCACTAGTCTTCTAGGGTTTGTGAGCACCCTTTTGTGTGCTAGTATTTTATGGCGGTGGAGGTCTTTCTCTTGAAGAATATAGCAAAGGATTGGCTGGGTTTTCTTCCCTTGTTGAGAAGGGTTTCCCAGGATACTTTTTGTGTACTTGTGCATGGTGTTTCTTCTTGTGATCTTGGTTGCTGCAACAAATTGTCTATGGTTTAAGTAAAATGATAAAAATGGAATGAACTTCATGCTTAAGCCTATCTTATTGAAAAATAAACACAATTGTGGGAAATCCTTCGTTGCATGGCCTAGCTATTTACAATACATACATATCATGTAGGGATTCAGGAAGTCTCGCACCAAATGTCTAGGATGATTACAATTATAACATATAATTGGTCCTCTTCCTTTTCCAAATCCTCCTCTTCCATGACCTCTGAACCCTCCTCTTCCTGATTGATTATAACCTCTTGGATTATTATACTGCAAAGCTCCTCATCCAAATTCTTCTCCCCAAAATCTATATGCATTTGCAATGTGCTCTCTCATAAGATCAGATGTGTGACAATCCTTCTGTTCATGTCCAACAGACTTGCAAAAGTTACAAAACAGATTTCTCGCAGTACTTTGGTACTTCTGCATCAACAAGAAAGAAATAGGGTGATAACCCATCATTTTGTAAATCTCGTGCCATACCCCTAGTGGATTCAGAGCTCCTGTATTCAAATACTACTGAAAATCCAGACATTCATTCTTATGATTCCCTTCATGTCTACATGTGATGCACCCCTTCTGCTCTACATGTGATGCACCAGACCTTCTTGTGCCTTTCTTTAACTTTTGCAAGTTCCTACAACTAAATAGTCAATGCTGCTAACTGCAACTAGACTTGATCCATCCTTGCACCATTTTCTCCTACTAGATATGCTTCTAATTTCATAGCAACTTCTAAGGCTTCCAACTGTGACACAATCTTCTGTTGCGTCAAAGAGAAACGTATATGTGGAAACAATCCTACAATAAACCACTCTCTATGTTTTTCAACTAGAATTTGGAATGTCAATCGATCCTTTAGTATCTTAAATATTTGATCATAGTCCCACATTGATTCATTTACTATTTGCTTGATCTTCTACAACTCTATAATCAACTGTGACTCAGACTTAGGTTTCTGAAACTCTTTCAATAGAGCTTGTCTTACCTCTGCCAATGTTTTAGTATGTCCTGTAGGTGTCGTAGTCTGATATTTCATGTACCATAATAATGTGCGATCTCTGAATGTCATTTCCAACTGTGCAATATTTGCATCATCATATTGGACGTTCCTAATAGTCCATATTGTCTCACAAATGAATAAATTTTGTTTTGGATCCTTTGTTCCCACTCCATGGTAGACATGCATTCTTAAAGTAGGATCTACTTCTGCCATCATGTTCTATGCAATATTCTTCTTGATAACACTAATTGATTCTGAATCAACATATTACTTCCACAACTCTGACTACTTTTACTATCTTTACTTCCTTCACTAGCTATAATTGACAAAGATTTTGATCTTACCCTAGTTCTTGGCGACGCACATAGGGTCGTGGGTTCAACGCTGAGTTTGATCTGAGTGGGATCTTATTCTACTGGATTGAGCTGACATATATTTTCTTCTATGCACATAATTCCTTTGATCTAGAGTATCACATCAATTTCTCTTTCCTCACTCTCATTATGCTGCCCCTCTCTCTCAACCACAATCCTCTTCTTACTCGACCTAAATCTCTTACCACTGTGCAATAATCCAATCTCTTCATTCGTCGCACACTCTTATTCTCACAACATCCTTAACCCATCCATTCCTCACTCCATCTCTTCATTTCTCTTTATGCTCAGACCATCCCCTGGTTAGCCCCGACTCCCCCATGTGCACGAAGGCGCTTAGATATCAGATTCCATTTTCATAATTACCTTGTCACACAATAACATCTTAATCCAAGTAGATAGTGAATTTAGGTATCTTCCACGTGGTCCCTTAAAGAATTCCCTTTCAACAATGCTATACGATTGAGTACAATCTATGGAAAATTTAGTAATGTAACCTCCAAACACACTTTCTAGATAGTAACCTACTGCACGTGATACTTGATTTCTTATAGTATTGGCTTACCTAATTAAATCAAGAGTCCAATTTCTCAGAACATCAATACAAAATCTTTTGATCGGTTCAACTAATCTCTGGATCCACTCTGCTAAAATATTAAAAAAATCAACAAAGAAAATTTCATGCAAATCTGTAAACACATATCTTTGTAGCCATTTCTCTGCACTGATTCATGGATTCTTATTATGATCTACATCAAACTCGATCTCCTTCATGTCCAACAATTTTACAATCAACTCCTTAGTAGGTCTCAACATCCCCCTCAATCGCAAATCCCAATCTTGACAACAAAACCATTTGCTGGCGCATAGTGGGCAGATCCGAGGTTCAACATTAAATCAACAAAAAAACCCTAAAGATACCGACCCTTTTGGCATCACCCACAAACAGGTGAAGTCTCACCTGAGGTACCTATGGGGACTAAAGAAACCATAATTCCACAGTCATAAAGGGAATGGAGACTGTTCTAACATTGATTCTGACTTAACATTCATTCACCATGTAATACACACTGTGCATGAAATCATAACAACATAATAACATATGGCATATTCATCTTACTTAATCATTCAACATGTGCGCATAACCCTCAAATACATATTCATATAAAATCATAAGCATCTACTACATATGCAAAATAAACATATTAAAACAACACATCGTAACAACACACACATAAGAACACATGAATTTAACAAGTTTCACCCCAAATTGGTCTACGTCCACAACACCTAGCTTCTTATGTTATTCATTCATATTCAGTCTTTACAATAGGTGCACACTGCGCTCAAATAAGATACATCAATTCTACCCAAAATTCCCTAGCCATTCACGCATACAGTGCACACTTAGATCCTTCGATCTCACTCTCATCTCTCACTCCAACAACCACTAATCATCAACCCTCACTCATCACTCCAACAACCACTCTCTTCTCTCCTTGATTGACCGATTTCCTTCTACCCAAAACCCATACATATTTATACATTGATATTAGGGCTTATCCTATTACAAAATGTACCAAATGGTCTAACTACTAACTAATTTCGATCTTCTACATGCTGTCTCCTGAATATGTGCTAATTATCTTCCACGCACGCTACTCCTTCGCTGACTTGTCGTGCGGTTTTCTCTTGCACGATTCCCAAAATTTACCCAAAATGTCCTGCTCCAACATCACCTCACCAACACATACAATCAAAACCTTTGACCTCACATACCAACCAAGTTTATGTGCAACATAGTGATGACCGACCGAGTTCCTTTGATAAGTCTCAGGTGTGTTGACTTGAATTTCCTCAACTCCTCCGGGTATTCTATCGGAGCCAATGTTACCAATGTTGTCATGTATACTTGAGCCAATGTTATTAACTCTAGTTCGAAAGTTTGTTTAATCACCGGTCATGTTTTTTTCTTGGTTCCCGGTCATGATTTTATTTGGGGCACGCATCATGTTGTTTTCTTGGTTTTCTCTCTCAAAGTGTTGTAGAGCACCAATATTTTTGGGGTCTAACATAATCATTTCTGGCTACAACTTATCAAGGAGTAAATAAATCTCTCTCTCACGATGTTGCTTGGATGTTTCAAATGGATTTGCAACAAACATGTCGGGGTTAGGCTCCCTTTATCCTGGTACAATAATGGAAGATATCCTTGTAGAATTTCCAATGGAGAGTACATCCTCATATGGACTGAATGCTAGATTTTGCACCTAATATTGATTTACAAAATGGTGCTTCAAATATGGTTTTGCCACTTCGTTGTTAGAGCATCTCTCCACATTTATAGTAGAGATTCACATCTAGCATCCAACAAAACTCTTTGATTGGCATTCATGCTTTTTGTACAACAGGAATAGCTACGCAAAGGTGCACATTTTCTTAAATCCCACATTTCATTTTTTCAATAATTTCATGCTGTAATCATTTGGCGCACTTGAGAGTCAAAAGCCAATGCAATCACAGGACCATGGTGACATAACATGCTAATAAGAGGAGTGCTCATATTAGGGCTCCACATTGTAACTATGCCATTGTTGTGTCCTAAATATATAATTGCATTATATGGATTCATACTCATTGCATCACAATGATATGGTTGTGTTCGATGTTGGAAAATTAGATCACCAGTACTTGTGTCCTGGTATCACAATATGCCAAACTTGTTTGTAGATGCCAGAGGAAGTGCTTGGGAAGAAATTAATTTTTTAGTGGCTCATTGTGATCTTGATCCAGGTGGATATCAGTGGCCACCCACCTTTTCCAACTGGCTCAAAACACTTTCTTGGCAATTTTGGTAATTTACTATTTTTAGAAGTTTTTTGGGTCCTGAATTTCCGGAGTTGTTTTGAGGCCCTAAACAACGTTTTTTTGGGAAAATGGGGAGTAACATGGATTTTCCTTTAATGTTTCTCACATCAAATTTGTAGTCCTCGGATAGATATTTCTAATGAGGTATCGAGCGCCCCAAATAGATATCGTATGCAAAAGTTACGCCCTTAGGAAGTTGACATATCAACTACCCCCATCGGGGCCCACAAACCTTTTGGATTTTCATCTTCCGGGGTTAGGGTTTTGGATTTTTATTATGTTAAAAAGGCCCTTAGAGCCTCATTGTAATAATCATATTCTTGTGAATGCGTGATTAGGGGATCAAATTTTGCTCAAAAATTCAAAGTGCTCGGAATTGCTTCAAACCGGACGAGAGCGTAGGCCTCGTCGTTGTGAACCCAACTCAACTCGTTTCGTCTCAAATGGACATCAGGAGCGAGAGATATTGCAATATGTTCATAAATTCAAACATGCAAAAAAAAATGATGCTGACTGTATAGTCCGTACAGGCTGACGTGGCAGGGCCGTACGACCGTACGCTGACATGGCATAAGTGACGTGGCATATGATGATTGGCAGACATGGTCGAATCAGACTGCGACATGTGGCATCTCGTTGGTTAATGGTAAGGTGCCATGTGGCCCAATCATGGGATTCCACATGGCACCCCTTTATTGGTTTTTTGGTTGTTATGTAAAATTATTGGAGTCCGTGGGGTTCGACCCCCGGACCTCCCCTCCACATAACGCCTTTGCAAAGACTATCCGACCAACGTACCATTGGTTGTGACTTAATATGTATGCGAGTTTGATTTTATTTAAAGTCAAGTTATGTGACCGTTGGCAGGGGGGTCGGGCTGGGGCTTAGCCCCGACCTGCGGTCATTTGTGTTTGCATATGCCCATACTATATACCATGTAACCAACGATTGGTGTAGGGTTTTAAAACATAACCCACAGTTTTATTCTTTGTAATATATGACTATACCATTGTTAATAGTGTGCGGGGTTTATTTAATGTAGCTCGTGGTTTTACATATGACCATAACCGGAGCGTTGGAGGGAAGTTCAAACAGTTGTAACGGTTTTAGCCTTTTTGCCTATACGCGTGGTCATATGACCCATGTGCCCAGGTGCTAGGTGGTTAGGGGCTGGCGCACCCATAACCGTCCTACAGTTTGCACCATTGGCACAGTTGCACCCGGTGCTGGGTTTTTACACTATTTATTGTGTGTGTGCCAAGTTCATTTGAGAAGGGTGTGTTTTGTAGATGCAGAGACAACAAGCTTGAAGGGGGGACTTCCAGGAGGCCTAACTTCTTCATTTTTCGACTGATTGAGGTGCCGAAAGAGCCCAGACAGGGGTTTTTGGACGCTCTGAAGCCATTGGAGTAGTCGATTTGTCAGTTTGAGCATTGTAAGACATGTTTTTGAGAACTTTTGATAAATTAATAATAATGATCCATTGGAAGCTGGACCAAGAGATGTAGCCCAAGAGAGGGGTGAACTCCTTTATCAATTGCTGTGTTTATGTTCTTATGTTCATTGATTATGCTGTTGTCTATGTGTATTTTGCATGAGTAATCCCTTAATTTATGTGTTGCAAAATTGATCCGTTTTCTTTAAACACATAACATTTACATTGCAATAATTTCAAGATTTTCAAGTCTTCTTCATTTTTAAATCAAGTTGGTATCAAAGCATTGGTTTTTGAAGACTTGATTGTTTGCAAGTTTTGTTTCTGATGCTCACAAGGTTGAAACTCACAAGAGGAGAAGGTCAACTTGTGGAGCCAAGTTCTCATCTGACAAGGAGGAAACATATACCATCACCGCAAGTTTCAGGGAGGCATTCACCAAGCATGGCTCTTGCAGAAAGTCATGAACGTGTTCCTGCAGAAGATGAAGATCTCAGAAAGGCTGTCATGGAGATGAGAGAGATGATGAAGATATTGATGGAAAGGAACATATT
>ML793846.1:50149-60489 GCA_009831015.1 Picea engelmannii
AAATGTGTGTATTATTGTTTAGCTATATCTATTATGTCTAGGTTCAACACTTTTACATGGTATCAGAGCCGACGGACTACTAAGCAAAATCTACACCAAATTATTTTGCAGGTACAAAAGATTGAAGACAACAGAAAGATGGAATTCCAAAAAGAATTCATTCTTACACCTTACAACTATTTTGCATGGAAGGAGAATATAGCCATACGTCTTCGAACTAGAGGGTTATACAAGTTAACCTTGAATACAGATACATAACCTACATCAGCCATAGAAAAATCCAAGAACTTAAATCGCATGGATGAGGCACTCAAAACAATTTGCAGTCTTATTTCTCCTGATCTCCTTTTTCACATATCTTCCTGTAAGACTCCCAATGAAGCCTGGACCACCTTGGAAGGGATCTTTGGAAAAATGGTCGAGATGAGGGGACACATGCTAGAGGTGGAGCTGCTCACATTGGATCCAAAAAGCTTCGATAATATCCAAGATTTTTTTACAAAATTCAAGGATTTACTGCCGCAACTCAAATCTTGCGGGGTTGATAAATCAAAGGAGGAGAAACAAATGGTCCTTATCATTCTGTCCAAGCTTGGTCCTAAATTCTCTATTTTCATATCCACATTCCATTCTATCAGATTCGCCTCTGGAGCCAACTAGAAGATTCCTTCTCTTGAGGACTTTATCGAATCCCCGACACAAGAGCAAGCCAAGCTCATCAACATGGGGACAATAAAAGGTGAAAGGGCGCATGCACTCACTATGCATGATGGAAGCCACAAATATCATAAATCTAAATATAAAGATAAACAAAAATATCATGCACATCTGAAGAAGGAAGGGTACACAAAACCCTTCACCGATGCCTCTGGATCCAAAGGGGAAAAGGGAAGAAAAGGGGAGAAATGCACATAATGTCACAAAGGATTCATCCGGAATCCACATGCATGAAAAAAAAATAGATCTGATGTCTCAAATACTTCAACAAAACAACCTTGGAGATCGCATCCCCGAGGGTGCAAAGAAGAAAAATCCAAAATATCTGAATTCCAAGAAAGGCAATTCTAGCCATGCCTTGCTTGGAATCAACTCCTCTTCCGATGCCTCAGAAGCAGTCTATTCTTCATTGGATGCATGCAAAGCTCCTCCTATTATGATGGGGGAAAAATCTTCTGTCGAAGTCACCGATAAAGGAAGGATTGAACTCACCAATAGAAGCTTTGAGAATGTGCTGCATGTTCCCAAACTTTCTGTCAACCTTCTCTCCATGTATCAGATGAAAAATTCCGGCACCGGAAATAAAGTCGTATTCACACCAAATTCCATGGACATATACGATATGCAAACCAACTCCAGGGTTGTTACCGGCGAGGTAAAACATTAGTCTAGATTATATACATTTTCTGAATTCATTGAACCTGATTTTTCTTTACTGCTTACTCATGTTGATGAAAGTAGTAGGATATGGCACAAAAGGTTTGGACATTTGAATTTCAGATACATGCAACAACTTAGCAAGCACATATTAGTTTATAGTCTACCAGACATCCATTTCTTCAAGGGACTATGTGAGGGATGTGTTCTCGGAAAACACCCTCAAGAGAAATTCGACAAAGGAAAGTCTCATTAGGATTCTGCACCTTTAGATATGATCCACAGTGACCTTATGGATTGTTTTATGCATCCATCCATCAACAAAGTGAGGTTTGTTCTCATTTTTGTTGATGATTTCTCAGATTTTACTTGGATCTACTTTCTCAGGAAAAAATCCGAGGTCTTTCAACACCTCAAAGATTTCAAAGCCTTGGTTGAGACATAGTCCGGAAAGAAGATCAAAGTCCTCTAAACTAATAACGATGGAGAGTATGTAAATCGTGAGATCCATAATCTTTTCCATGAGATAGGGATTCAATTGCAACACACAGTTCCCTATACTCTGCAGCAAAATGGAGTTGCTGAGCGGAAAAATAGATCTCTAAAGGAGATGGCATCTTGCATGCTGCATGCAAAGTCACTACCACAGAGACTATGGGCCGAAGCACTTAATTGTGCAACATACATCCAAAACAGATCTCCCCATAGATATTTCAAGGATAAGATCCCCTATGAGGCTTGGAACGGCCTCAAACTGGAAGTGACCCACTTTCACATTTTTGGTTCACGTGCATGGGCCCAAATTCCCTCTGAATAGAGGAAGGCACTTGATCCACAGGGCACTGAGTGAATTTTTCTTGGATATCCCGATGGTGTGAAGGGATATAGGATTATTGATCTTTCCTCAAACTGACTCATCATTGAGTGTAGTGTCCAATTCGAGGAAAGTGTCTCGCATGTACCTCAACAGCCGCATGCAGACACCTTCACTCTTCCACCTGTCCGAGATGATGAGCATGCACATGTCGACTCTTCTTTAGATGAGAGTTTTGATTTAGAGGACTCAAATGATTCATATTTAGAGTCAGTACAATCAGATGCAGAGTTAGATCATCCAAATGCAGTTGCAGAGCTAGAGTAGAGGCCCTAAGTGGGCATAGCCTACTCTTCAAGCCGAAAGGGATCTCGTTGGTGATCCATCAGATATTAGGAGGAATCGATCTGATTTTGAGGAGCCTCCTGTTGCACTCACTACCACTAAACCATTGCCCTCCAGGCATCTTTTCTTGGTTTAGTCTTCAGATCCACAGTCTTATGGCGAGGTTGCTAGAAATATCTTTTGGGAATCCTCCATGTAGGAGGAGTACAACTCCCTCCTCGAGAACCAGACTTGGGATCTAGTTCCCCTTCCTTCTGGGAGGAAAATTTTCAGATGCAGATGGGTCTATAGGACCAAGAGCGCAACAAATGGACAGATTAGTAGATACAAAGCTAGGCTTGTTGCCAGAGGATTTCAACAGGTTCATGGTATTGACTATGATGAGACCTTCACTCCAGTAGCGAAGATGGATTCCATACGATTGGCACTTGCCATTGTGACATCCAAGGGATGGGAATTCCATCAGATGGATGTGACAAATGCATTTCTTCACGCTGATCTCTTTGAGGATATCTACATGGAGCAACTCCAGGGATTTATGCATGACTCATATTTGGTCCGTCGACTGAATAAGTCTCTTTATGGCCTCAAGCAGGCTCCGAGGGAATGGTATGCCAAGATTGACTCCTACCTGTTGTCACAGAACTTTGTATGTTGTAAATTAGACTCGAATGTCTACATGCTCATGATGACTGATTCAATTCTACTTTCAGTTCTATACGTCGATGATTTGTTGATCACCGGTTTCTTGACTTCAACGATTGCTGCAGTCAATAGGATTCTACATGACAGGTTTTGATGATGGACATGGGTCCACTACACTTCTTCCTTGGACTCGAGATAAGTCAGGATGCACCAGGCATCAAACTGTCTCAGGCCAAGTATGCACGAGATCTCCTTGAGATATTTCACATGATAGACTGCAAGTCTGCTCCGACTCCTTTCCTATCAAGAGTCAAACTTGAGGATGGTGGGGAGACTCCACTGGTTGATAACACACTGTACATACAACTAGTGGGGAGCTTGTTGTATATCACACACTCCAGACCAGACCTATCATATGCAATTGGTGTAGTTTCCAGGTTCATGTAGGAGCTGCATGAGCTACATTATAAGGCTACAAAGTGTATCCTTCGATACGTACAGGGCACCATCACCTTTTGGATTCATTATGAAACATAATCTACATTATATCTCATCGTGTTTACTGATTTCGACGGGGCTGGCGATAAAACTGATCACAAGTCCACATTTGGTTACTCACTCAATATTGGTTCCAGGCCTATTTGTTGGTCGAGCAAGAAGCAAGTTTCCATTTCTCTATCTTCAGCCGAGGCAAAGTACAGAGGGGTATTTAAGATAACCATTCAAGCTATGAGGCTAAAAAATTTTCTCACTGAGTTGTGCATTCAGTTTCATCAGCCGATCGTCATCTGGTGTGACAACCAGAGCACTCTGAAGTTCTGTATAGATCCAGTTCAGAGGAAGCAGGCAAAGCACATCGAGATCCACATGCACTACATCTGGGACTTAGTACATGAGGGGATCATCGACTTATAGTTTTTTCCTTCAACAGAACAAACAACAGACATATTCACCAAGACCTTCACCGAGCAAAAGTTCCATTCTCTTCGAAGTCATCTTGAAGTGAAGAACACAGTTTCCTAGAAACTGAAGTTCTTCTTTTTACATACATTGTACTTTGAGGGGGGTTTTTCCCCATGAGGATTTCCCTCTTTCCTCACTTTATTTCAATGTATATTTTGTATTTGGGTACCTAACATGGCCTCGTTTTCGAGACCCATTCTTTATTTTCACCATAGTAATGTTCAGAGGGGGTGTTGGAGTTACTTTACACACACCTATGATTTCTTTTTCCTAAGGTTTTTCCTTGTTTATTAGTCATACTTAGTCATTATCCAGTCTCCTATATTTTAGGGGAGAATACTCTAGCTGGAGAATATTCTCTTTTAGTTGACACTTCAGTTTGACTAGTTGAGTTGAGTTTAGATGCTGCATTGGATTTGTCACCATGCAACATTGGGATCATCACCATTCTCATTCTACCTTGCATTGGTATCATCACCAGACAGGATAATTACCCTTTATTCCTTGATTTAACTCCTCACTACTCTCTTTTCAGTCAATTAACTGAAGACAAGTTGACTAGTTAACTCAACTAGGTGGTAGTTCACTCCCGTAACTGCCTGAGAGACTAGACTAGGTGGCAGTTCACTCCCATAACTGTTGGTGTGTGTCCAGATAACTCTAGAACACTACTATGGTGCATTGGTTCTCCTCCAGTGTGCATTCATTGAGTTATACAGAGTATATCATGTGTAAATTATTCATTATTCACAACGGTTAATGATAATTCTTCTATTCTTTCTCTCCTTCTTCTTCTTTCTCAAATTCTCTCTGCAAATGTGTGTATTATTGTTTAGCTAGATCTATTATGTGCAGGTTCAACACATTTACATGATGAGCCCAAGACCTTGAACGATATCATCAGGAAGTCCTAGTACCTATATGAGCAAGGCCAGGGTAGATAGTCCATGCAAAAATCTTAGAAGGATAAGTAGAAGGAGAAGTCCGATTAGAGGAAGAAGGGATTCAAACCTCATTTCAATAGAAATGAGCCTAATAAAATTCATCAAGACCGGTATGCTAAGGATGAATCCAAGAAAGAAGACTCCTTGGGAAAAAAGGGGAAGACCACCAATCCAATGTTGGGGATGGAAGGAAGATCACCTGTACAAGGATTTTCCTCACAGAAAGGACAGAGTGAAGACCGTGCAAAACATTCAAGAGGCTAAAACAGTCAAATACATGGGAAGAATTTATGTAGCCTTAGATGACCGACAAGAAGAGTACTAGTCCAATATGACCGAGATGGAAGGTAAGATCATTAATCATCCTGTTGCTATTTTAATTGATTAAGGAGCAAGTCATTGTTACATTGATCCTAAGATAATGAATATATTTCATTTGGAGAAACATAAGCTAGGGAAATCAATTTTGGTTCTTCTAGCCAATGGGACCAAAAGGAGAATCCATGATATGGTCATAGGTTGTTCCATAAGCCTTAGTGGTGTAAATACTAGTGCTAATATGAATATCATGCCATTGGGATCTTATGATATTTTAATCTAAATGGATTGGTTGGACAAGCATCATACTGTCCTAGATTGTCATAGAAAGACATTTACATGTCTTGATGGATATGGAAAATAGAGCACTGTGAAAATTTTACCAAGACCCATCTCTATAAGCGAGATTTCAGCCTTACAACTGAAGATATCTTTCAGAAAAGGGTGTCAATTGTATGCAGCCCATGTGGAGGAGCCATAAAAGAAAAAGGGGCCAAGCTTTGAAGATTTATTGGTATTGCAAGAATTCGAAGATGTATTCCAAGAAATACCAGGGTTTCCGCCAAAAAGGGAGATAGATTTCTCTATTTATTTAGTGCCAGGAGCTTCCCCGGTGTCAAAAACACCTTACCGAATGAGTACACCAGAGTTAAAAGAATTACAAATGCAGTTGGAAGAATTGTTGAAGAAAGGGTACATATGCCCAAGTGTTTCACCTTGGAGAGCACCTATACTCTTTGTCAAAAAGAAAGATGGAACCTTGAGGCTGTGTATTGACTTTCAACAACTGAATAAGTCTACTATAAAGAAAAAGTATCCTTTACCCAAAATTGATGACCTCTTTGATCAACTAAGAGGGGCCAATATATTCTCCAAGATAGAATTGATATTGAGATACCATCATGTAAGAATGAAAGAAGAAGATATTCATAAGACAACTTCTAGAACTAGGTATGGGCATTATGAATTTGTAGTGGTGCCATTTGGATTGTCCAATGCACCAACTGTATTTATGTGCTTAATGAATGACATATTCCAAGATTACTTGGATAAGTTTGTCATAATATTCCAGGATGACATACTTGTCTATTCTAAGTCAGAGGAAGAGCATGAACATCACCTAATATTGGTATTGCAAGTGCTGAGGGAACATTAGTTGTATGCCAAGGTGAGTAAGTTTTCTTTTTATGAAGAGAAGATCCATTACTTAGGGCACATTATTTCAGAACATGGTATAACAGTGGATCCAGAGAAGATCAAAGCCATTAGAGGATATTCGATGCCCATGAATGTTTCTGAAGTCCGATATTTTATGGGGTTAGTTGGTTACTACAAAAGGTTTATAGCAGGGTTCTTTAATATTTCTCATCGCAAAATAAGGGAATTAAATTTGAATGTACATTTGAATGTGAAGAAAACTTTAATTTGTTGAAGGAGTTACTCACTATTGCACTTGTGTTAAATATTGCTAACCCAAATGAAATTTTTGTGGTATGTACAGATGCATGCAAGGAAAGAATTGGTGGGGTTCTCACTCAAAATGGACATGTCATTGGTTATGAGTCCAGAAAGATTAAAGAGCATGAGAGGAACTATGCCACACATGACTTGGAGCTTGCTTCCATTGTTCACGCGTTGAAGATGTGGAGGCACTATCTCATTGGAAAGAGATTTGAATTAAGAACATACCACAATGGTCTGAAGTATCTTTTTGAAAAACCAACGTTGAATGCCAGGTAAACAATATGGTTGGATTTTTTAAGTGAATACAATTTTGATATCAAGCATATCAAGGGAAAAGAAAAGAAAGTTGTTGATGCACTTAGTAGACAGGTACATCTCATGCATGCTACAACTGTCAGTATGCATTAGTCAGACTTGAAGAGAAATTTTTTAGATGTTGTTGTTACAGATCAACATTCCCTACATGTAAAGGAAAGCTTACAACAAGAAGATGTTGTAAAACACCCAACCCCTTGAAGGAACATCTAAGGGATGGGGCATCAATGTTTTTCTTTCCCTTGGTTCATTCCTGGTCCCTTACTAAGAAAAACCATCTTCTTCTGCTCACTCGAAGTTTACATCTCACCTTACATGCTTAAACCATCTAGCGGGGTCCTCCTCATGACCTCAGGCTAAAAACCGAGAGCTAAAAGGTTTACTTAGTGAAGGTTTCAGGACTTCGGACATACCAAAGTAATGCACTATTGTATGGGATGACGTGTAGTACATGGTGGAAAGAATAGGTGGGTCCCGAGTACCCCACCTGTCAAATGAACCCAACGCCAGACACACAACAATATAGAGATTAAAATTGGCCCCTACAAGGGGTGACATGTGTCACAGTCTAATGGGCCCATGGGGTTTGCAGATGCACAAATCTAGGTGACATGTGGCACACATAATATGGGTCCATGTCACCTTGAGTGATGTCAGGGTGCAACGTCACCTCAGACTGATAGCTTCCCAACCCTTTGATCTCACCATCGGTAGGATTCCATGTAATCCCTATTTCCAAAGCCTCGATTACTTCGGGATTTCGTCCTTCGGGGAGTTTGCGGTGTAACTTCCTCGTTTTCTCAAAGCGATCAATGCCGGGATGACCTTGATCTAAATCTAATGGCCAGGAGATATCCTGAAGGATCCCTAGATTTACGATCCATGTTAATTCGTCACTCTGGTCTTTGAGGGTTTTAGTTTTAACATTACTCCACTCTCCTGAAGTGGACCTTCACTGAAGTTTCCTTGACATATATCTGATGGTCAGGGGAGGTCCCAAAGAGTTCCTCGATCTACGACCGTTATCACTTCGCAGCTCCGACATTCAGAAGCTTTGGTGTTGAACCACCTCTATTCTCTCAAAGTGGTCAATGCCGGGTTGTTATCAGGCTAATTGTTAAGTGCAGACACAAATCAATCCCCCTAGCTTCACTACGAAACTAGAACAAAACAAGACAGTACACTACTCTTTCCTTAGATTTCAATTATCAAATGATAAATGGATCTAGAACACACCTTTTAAATATTGAAGATCTGACTTCACCAATGCAATCCAAGCTTCATCATGAGGTTTATGAGAAATATCTGCAAATAATCACAAGCCAACAAAGACAAGAATAACAGAGTCTATTTGATATGAAACTATGTACGTGATCAAGGAATCATACAATATGGACAAATAACATTCATATAGGAAAGAAAAGTATATCTTTATTAAAGAATGTGGAAGAAAGATACAACCAGATGCCTTGATGTTGTCAGGTTCCTTCCAACAGTTCCTTGCTTCCCACACACTTCTAATCCACAGATTCTGAGACTGTAGATATGATAACTACTCACAATCTATCTTGACAAAACAAAGCTCAAAGCCAACATACAAGCTCCAAAAACTCCAAGCTACAAAAATCAAGCTCAAGCCAATCTAACTTTCTCCATGAGAGCTCCTCTCCTTTTATAAGCTGAAGAGGATAAGGTGAGGAGGTTAGGATGATCCCACCAAATCATGAAAGCGAGTAAGATCCAAACCGTTCGGAGGCAACCTCACAATAGAAACTTCTCCTTCTAGAAGCATCGAGAAGACGCTCGTTTTTCCCACATATAGGAATTTCCACACCCTAGCTATAGTGCATCTTGCGGAAACTCCACAATCTATCTTTAGAGCAAGGTGCGGAAATCAAGCATCGCTGCACCCTGCAAAAATCTTCCTTAATAGGGTTTTTACAAAGGAAAATACAACTTCTTCTCTCAGGAAAAATCCTTCTCCCTTATTTCTTCAAGAATTCAGGCCACTGACCCCTCTGAAGGAAACATATAGGTTTACATCATTAACGGTCATAAGGGTGATGAAAATAATGTGTAACAGAGATCCCCCCAAAGTATGAAGTTAGAACAGAGTGATAACTGAAATAGTTTCTCGAGTGTGTGTAGGGAACAAGGAACAATCGGTCAGAAACCTGCCAACAAACAAGAAAATAAAGTACAATAATATATCATCACTGAGGTAGGCATTCCCATACTTAGAATACAAATGAATCAAAGAATAAATGTCGACATGCAAAGATCCATGTCAAGTAAGACAGGTCATGGCCACCAAACATACACTGTGGATCCATGCCATTATGACTCAAATCTGAACATAGACACCAAAAATTCACTATGGATATATGTGTTAAAGACTCAAATTTGAACATAGCCATGAGACATACACTGTGTATCTATGCAACAGTACAATATGAATATACTCCAACACAACTTGAATCTGTCAGAAAAGATTCAGGGTCTTCATCTCTACCACTCTATAGTATGAATCTAACCATGCAAATACATGTGCTTAAGTCGAACATGGTAGAAACTACTTGATTACCAGTCATTAGTGTATACCATTAACAAGTGCGATGGGAATTACCATTAATGTCAATGACCCCCAAGGTACTCTGGTACAATCCAACAAATGTGAATTAATGAGTTGAAGTCAAACACTCGACATAATCTTCTGATTAGGGGTTAATAATGAAAACCCACTGTCAAAAGTGAGGAAACCTTCCATTGAGGCATGCAAGTTCCAAGGTACCAATTAGTTTCTGATTCTAATTCCTGGATAATGAGTTGAATTCGACAGGAAAAGACTCGTTACAGGAGGGCCTTAATGTATCCCCCATCAATGGAATGAAATGGGTAACAAGATTTGAAGTAGATCAGAGTAACATGTGATTCATGACTGACTCAGGGATGGCCGATGCAATAGAAGGCTTAAGGACTGTAGAAATGGACGACGCAATAGAAGGCTTTCTGGGTTGCACTTCTCTTTGAACATATTGACGACACGACAACTGTCTTGGAAACACTAAATAAAAAACAGGGATCATAGACCAATTTGTAATCTTATAAAGGAGTATGATCAAGAGACAAGCATATTTTCCAACCTAGACACAAAGCGA
>ML793846.1:60760-74398 GCA_009831015.1 Picea engelmannii
AGTCCGAAAAAGTGATAAAAATTTACTCGGTTACATTCTCAGGTATTTACGAGCATGAGAAAGAACAAAGACTAATCTCGGTATTGTTTTCAAACAGAGAGGGGAAAAAATCTACTCAAACAAAGAGGGGAAAATATCTATTTCATTTTTATGTAAGCTTAAAACCAAAACAAAACTATGCCTGGGATAGATTTTATTTTTTCACAAGCTTAAAACTAAACCAAACTATGCTTGGACCTGGTTTCATTTTTACACAAGATTAAACCATAGAAAACTATGCTTGAGGTAGGTGGTTTCATTTCTACACAAGCTTGAACCATAGAAAACTATGCTCGAACTTCCCAACGCATAACACGGGGATGGTTGGTACTTAACCCCTAGCTTAAGAAACTAGCGGTTTACCTTTAAAATGAATACTAGAGGCTGAAATCATTTCCCCCCAAGCTTCGGTTCGTCCAACAACACAGGTGGATGAAATGAAGCTTCAAATACTAGATGAAGCACTTGACTCAAACAGAGAGGGGAAAAAATGTATTTCATTTTTTAACGAGCTTGACACAGAAACAAGAACTATGCTCGAGAATCCAAGTTCAATCCCCAGACCTCTGTGTCATTTTTTAACGAGCCTGACACAGAAACATGAACTATGCTTGTAATCTCTATTTCATTTTTTAACGAGGTTGCCACAGAGATGCAAAAAATATCCTCATAACTTGTTTCATTTTTTAACGAGTTTGAAATCAGAAAACCATGCTCAAGCTAACTTCTTGATCAGGGCTTCCAAGAGGATAGTGCTCTGGAAGGACACCATGTCGACGAAAAAAAATTGGTCATGGCCTCCAAGAGATCTTCATTTGACGGAATAAACACACTCTGGAAGGAACACATGTCGAGGGTCGCGATAGGGGTAAGGAGGTAAGCCTCCAATAGCCCTACCAAAGAGATCACCATGTCAACTACTGGATCCAAGTCATAAGATATTGAGCATACAATGAGAGACACATTTGCATCAACAACTAAAGGCATGGGAGACAAAGCCAAATAATTGACTTGTGGCGGGGGCAATACCATCTGCATATACGAACCCTTTATGGAGGTAATCCAGTGAGGACCAATGAATGAAAGTTGATCGATAGTCACAATTCTTCCATTGTGAGAGAAAGATATCACACGAAAAAGAGTGGACACAATAGATTTCATGGTATAGACATAATCTTTCCCAAGGAGTAAATCGAAATCCAAGGGGTTTTGGACTACCATGATGTCAATAACGACAGTTTTCCCTCCCAAAGTTACAGGAAACTGAGGAAGGATCCCTAAAGGTTGTCTAGTTCTTCTATTAAAAGAAAACAGAGTCTAGGTAACTGACACAAGCTGAGGATAAACCAAAGCTTGCCAAGCAATAGAGGACAAAATACTAATGGATGAACCTTCCTCTATCATCGTCTGAGGAATGTTCCAACCACAAACTTGTACTATAATATTGAAATGAATGTGAGAGGGAAGACGAGGTCCAGTTAGAACACCCCAATTAAAAATGATGGCTTCATTACTTGGAGGGGGTTCTACGAGATAAGGAGGAAATCCCCTTAGCACGGTAGATTCTGTATCAACGAGAAAAACATAGGAAAGATCGAGTTTAATCTCTAGCGGGAGAGCAGGATTGATTGATAATGACATCAAATCGACCACTTGGGTTTCATTCTCCAAGGGGAGAATGGGGTCGACGGATGAAAATGGATCGACCACTTGGGTGACACCCTCTAACGGGAGAGTGGGATCGACCAATGATGGGATCAAATCAACCACTTGGGTTGCACTCTCTAACGAGAGAGTGGGATTGATCGAGGATGGGATGGGATCGACCACTTGGTCAACTGGTTCAACTAAGGACGTGACCAGATTGACTACATGATCAACCAGACTAACCGATGAAGGGACCGAATTGATCATACCATCAACTACAGGTGGGTTGAGAGTAAGATTTTGATAAGAAGCTGGAAGTTGAGGCTGGGAAACAGTCAGGTCTTCCAGCAATTTTGAGGCTTCATCCATACGAGGGAAAAGGTGAGTTAGATGACTCCCTTTGCATAACATACACAAAAACTTGACTCTACTTTTCTTCTTTCCAATGATATCTTGACTAGTTGATGGGAGGTCGTCAACATGTTGTTCAGAGGCTGACGACATGGGCTGGCAAGGGCATGTAGGCCATGCTTCTATAACCTTGGATAGACCAGGGAAATACTTAAGAAGATGGCTACCCTTGCAAAGCCTACAAGGGTACTTGGGCTTATGGGTTGTTTGGGTGATCTTGGCATCATCAACACTCCCAACACGATTATCAGTAACTGGTGGTTTTTCAGCATGTCCAGTAGTGGTTGGAGGTTTATACCCTTTCTTACTTTTCTTCTTCTTATTCTTCCTTTTCTTCTTCTTCTTATCCACCGAGTTACTATCTTCAGATCTTTCACTCGGCGAAGAAGATGAAATGGAAAAAGACCTTGCAAGTGGAGAAGGTGAATAAGATCTTACTGGTGAAGAAGGTGAAGGATCAACATGAGGTTGATGTTCTTGGGGGGAAGTGCTTACAATAGAAGCAGTAGATGCATTCAGAATTACCTGAGTGGAAAACAACCATAACGGTAATCCAATTGTGAGACCTGGAAGGATCAAAGTAGCGATGTGAGGAGGACCAATGTTTCCATAAGAAGGAAAAAAAAAGGTTCCCTTGGAAAAGGGGTTCCCTCATTGGTCATTTCGGGAACTAACGCCATTAAATAAAGATCCAACCTAGAGTCTGCCAAGGAAAACAAATAACACACGATAAAAATCTAGGAAACAAACAAGCAAACAAAACTTTCTCACAATGAACAAAGTAGTTGGTGATGAAATCCAACGTCGTGAGAACAATATAAGAAGGGGATGAGATAGAGTGGGGGGAAAATTTACGTTGACGACCTTCTTAACGGACTTACACCTTGGTGCAAGCTCCCACACACAATCGTGGGTATACCCTCCAAGGAGCCCGAGTGAGTTTGGGCAACGTCGATTCCAGGTACCATGAAGACTTTCCCCTCCACAGTCACCTCATGTAAAGACCATAAAGAGATAGGCCACTAAGGTTACCAATTACTACAGTGATGCCTGGGGAAATAGTCGACAGTTTGATCCATGTGCAAAGGCAGTGTATGTAGCCCAAAATCAACTTGAAAGGATTTCCACTCATCATTGTGGGTATACCTTCAAGCGACCCCCATAATACACTCAATCTCTACACCAAGACCAACAAAGCAGGGCAAGTAACTCTGCCAGTCTCAATGCGACCTCGTGATTGACCCTTGTGTTAGAAGGGCTTCCTAGGACAAAATGTAATAAGTGGATTTCACCGCTCCCTAACTCAAGATTCCATGTTTGTTTGCAGCTTTGGAAAGTTATCTTTCACACCTATTCCAAATCCCTACAACTAATCTAATGTAGGTTTGCTACCATAAAATATAAAAATGTCTAATCAATTTTTACAAGTGCTTTGTTTTTAAGGTTGTTGTTACTCAAGAGGAAAATGGTGTGGACTAAATGATGTTTTGAATGACTCTAAACAATGCAAAGAAATGAGAATGCAAATATTTCACTTTGATGAAAGCTATATTATGAGAAGGAGAAAATGTTTATCATTCCCATATGCACAATGTCCCAAAAATTTATTAAACTTATCAATATTAAGAATCTACAAGAAATGAGCCAGAGAGACTATACACCAATACACGATTCTTGCCCCCCCATGCAATTTCGCTACTTCAAATGAAAGAATGCCCTCAATCTAATATAAAGCAAGAAATTAAATCTTTTTTGTTTCAAAGATAGCTAAAATCAATAGAAAATCTTTATAAAACAAAGCAACCCAATTTTTTTTTCTCTTTTAACACGAACTATTCAATAAAAGAAAAAGAAGTTCTTTCACTAAACAATTCTAAAGAAAAAACAATGCTTTGTAACTGAAAGACACTCAAAGCAAGAGACCAAATCTTTCAAAATCAAACAAAGAAAATATGGCTAAAATCAGCTCAAAAACTATCAAGTAGACTGTAAATAGTGAAATACAGGCTCCAAAAGTTCATCCTAGGTGATCAAAACAAAACTCGGCATCAGAAGACAAAAATACCAAATCCAAAACAATTTTTACAGGCAATGTCACACTCCAGCAGTAGGGTATAGTGCGATGATTAAAGGTTTCCACAGGCTATCTATGGGGAAGGATGTAGAAATTCCGCACTGGTCTAAACAATTAGGGTGCGGTGATCTAAGGTTTCCGCAGGCCGCATATAGAATACAGTGCAGAAATTCCTGTAAACAAAATAAAATTGGAAAAAGGATAAAGAGTCTAAACGAAATTTCAGATCCGGAGAGTCTGGATGGATCAACCACATACTCAGAAAATAGAACCCAAGCAATCAAAGCAAGAAAGCAAGGAAAACTAGGAAAACAATCCGTTCCCTAGTGGAGTCGCCAATTTTGTTATCGGGCTAATTGTTAAGTGCATACACAAATCAATCCCCCTAGCTTCACTACGGAACTAGAACAAAATAATACAATACACTAATCTTTCCTTAGATTTCAATTATCAAATGATAAATGGATCTAGAACATACCTTTTAAATATTGAAGATCCGACTTCGCCAATGCAATCCAAGCTTCGTCACGAGGTTTATGAGAAATATATTCAAATAAGCACAAGCCAACGAAGACACGAATAACAGAGTCTATTTGATATGAAACTATGTACGTGATCAAGGACTCATACAATATGGATATAGGAAAGAAAAGTATATCTGTATTAAAGAATGTGGAAGAAAGATACGACCAGATGCCTTGATGTTGTCAGGTTCCTTCCAACAGTTCCTTGCTTCCCACACACTTCTAATCCATGGATTCTGAGACTGTAGATCTAATAGCTACTCACAATCTATCTTGACAAAGCAAAGTTCAAATCCAACATACAAGCTCCAAAAACTCCAAGCTACAAAACTCAAGCTCAAGCTAATCTAACTTTCTCCATGAGAGCTCCTCTCCTTTTATAAGCTGAAGAGGATAAGGTGAGGAGGTTAAGATGATCCCACTAAATCATGAAAACGATTAAGATCAAAACTGTTCAGAGGCCACCTCACCATAGAAGCTTCTCCTTCTAGAAGCATAAAAAAGATTCTTTTTTTCCCATGTACAAGAACTTCCGCACCCTCGCTATAGTGTAGCCTGCAAAAATTCCGCAATCTAGCTTTAGAGAAAGGTGCAAAAATCAAGCATCGCCACAGCCTGCGTATAGTGCAGCCTGTGAAAATCTTCCTTAATATGTTTTTTACAAAGGAAAATACAATTTCTTCTCTCAGGAAAAGTCCTTCTCCCTTCTTTCTTCAGGAATTTAGGCCATTGCCCCCTCTGAAGGAAACAAATAGGTTTACATCATTAACGATCATAAGGGTGACAAAAACAATGTGTAACATGGGCTAACCTTGGCAGGGATCCGACAGTCAGGGAAGCTCTCGAAGGATCCTTATATCTATGGTTCTTGTCTCTTTGGGGAGATAGATTTCATATTATTTCTATTCTCTCGGAGTATAACTTTGTCAAAGTTCCCTCAGCATAGATCCAACGGTCAAGGGGTATCTCGAATACCATCAAATCAACGAATCACATTAATTCACGATGGTTAAATGGGTCAAGGTTTAGCGGTGGGAAGGTTTATTTTCCACGGTTAGGGAAACCGCCAAGTGCCGGTCGACCTTGTGGATAACCATAATAGCCTGTCACCTTTGACTAGTTTACAAAAGAGTAAGGTAATGATACTTCGGAGCTCCGAACTCCCGGAGTTCGGAAGATAAAAAGACTTAGCTCCTCCTGGTCTAACACTAGGTTCCCAAACCTTAGCTACATGGGTCCTTCAAAGACTCTCATGGGAGATGCGCTAATTCTTTTAGCCATAAAGGGATTAAGTATCTGGACATGAGACCTTGGTCATACAAAGAGGAGTTTGAAGGAAATTCCCTTCTTCCACAGAGTTTGAACTTTACATTCCTGCTAAGGTAGATTCGAGCGGTCGATAGGACTTCAACATTTCACCAAATCCTACCTTGATTCTCCTGTAGATTCACATCCCATGAATCTCTAGCAGCTAGGATGAGGTGAACAGAGGGCCATTCAGAGGCATGGATTCATAGAGAGACAATTTATAATTCTACCTTTAATCATTCAATACCGAACTCAGTCATAACCATATACATGTATTCAACCACCATTTAAATTTCAATACACAGAGTATGCAAATACTTATCAAAAGACCATAGTTTGTGAAGTGACTGCTAAAAAAGGTGCCTGTTTCCACCCAACCATAGGAACAACCACTCCTGATGGATTTACCGCTGGCCACCCTCGAGCTAGACCATGATGATCTGAGAGAGACCCTTTCCTCTTTCTCAATGACAATTGAGGATGGAGGTTACTCTCCTCCTCCTACAAGATATTGGCAACCAATTTTCTCTATAACAAGCAAGAAGGTCTACTCGAGTACTTCCACAATCACTCGTCAGCCTCATTTATCAGCTTGTAACAAAAACCCTATCCATGGATTCTTGCGCCCATAACAAGCTTATTTCCTAGTTCTTCGTCGAACTAGAAAACTGCAAAACGCTCTTTCCACTATGCTCTCTTTGCATATCCTCTTTCTCTTCTCTCACCTCTACCCACAAATTACTTCTTCCTTTCCTTTCTCAGCAAGGTTGCGTGGGTCCAAATCTCCAGCTCATGGTCAGGTATGGAGTCTTACAGATGGGTACTCTTTCCCATCTCCTCATTAACTCTTGAGGAGGACTCCCCCAGCTACCACTCTGATTGGTAATTCGTATCTGGGTCAGAGGACCGTTCCGAGTCATTAATTCCAGTAGGGTATTGGTTTGGTGGGGGTTATCTCAACCATTCTTGGTTCCCCTCACCATCTCTCTCATAACATCCATGGTCTATCTTGGCAAACCCCCTTTTCAACAGTTATGCAACACTTATTAATTTTCTATTAATAACAAAAAATACATGCATTGACCTTTTATACAAAGGTTCATCAAATCAAACAATCACACATATCTAGTCTGCCATAGTCTCTTGGCCAATTACAATTATATTTACAAACTGGGGGAAACATGGGTGTTACAATCCCCTCCCCCTTAAAGGAACATCATCCTCAATGTTCTATCTACCGATGTATTATGTATGTACAGAAGTAAATAAAACTGGATATGCATGTCTTATGGCATCCTCCATTTCCCATGTAGCCTCATCTTGGCCAAAAGTGTTTCCACTGCACCTTGACCTGTGCAATGGTTTTGTTCCTGATTGAGGTTTCCTTCCTGTCTATTATGCATTGAGGTTCTGGTAGGAATTATCCCCTTGGTTCCACTTGAATCACAAACCAATCAAAAATATGATTAGGAACATGCACATACTTATTTAATAACGAAACATGGAAAACATCATGGGCTTTCACTGTGGGAGGAAGTGCTAGCTTATAGGCTACATGTCCTACTCTATCCAAAATTTCAAAGGGTCCACAATACTAAGGTGCCAACTTGGCACAAGCTCCCATCCTTAAGGAGATTTTCCTGGGTCTAACTCTGAGATATACATGATCCCTTGTTTTGTATTCTCTAGGAGTCCTCTTTCTGTCTGCATAGATTTTCTGTCTATCCTGAGCTATTTTTAGATTGTGTTTTATCTGAATTATTTGTTGTTCCATTTCTTTCAGATTGTCTCACCCAAATTTAATTCTATCTACTGGATTATTCCAACTGATTGGAATCTTGCACTGTCTACCATAGAGGGCTTCAAAAGGGCTCATCTTCAATGACTCTTGATAGCCATTTTTGTAGGCAAACTCTACCAGTCGAAGGTAGTATTCCCACTTCTTAGGCTGATGCATTACATGCACCCTTAACATGTCCTATAATACTTGGCTTACCCTCTCTGTCTGTCCATTAGTTTGAGGGTGATAGGCTGTGCTAAACAACAATTTAGTCTCAAAACCAACCATTAAATATTTCCAAAATCTTGAAGTAAATTTTGTATCTATGTCAGATACAATCTCCTTAGGCATGCCATGCATCCTAAATATTTATTTCATGAAAATAATGGCAATATCTATTGCCTTGCAGGTTGACTTGATGGGAATGAAGTCAGAAAACTTGCTTAATTTGTCCACCACTACCATGATGGAGTCATTATGTTTGGCCAATTTTGGTAATCCGGTGATGAAATCCATGGAGATGGTTTTCCATTTCCATTCTAGAATTGGTAGGGGATGCAACAACCCTATTGGATGCCAGTGTTCTACCTTAACCTACTGACGTTCTAGACATTTAGCCAAGCAATCATCTATGTCCTTCAGTCCTAGACAATAAAATAATTTCCTAGTGGCTGTGATCATTTTCTGATAGCCATGATGACAAATATATGGTCTTTTGTGTAGTTCATCCATCATGAACCTCTTCAAGTCATCACAATTCATGATATACAAACTACCTTTGTAAGTTAGCAGACCATCATTCAAAAATTGATATCCTTCATACTTCAACCCTGTGGGCTCTTGTTCTAAGTACAATTTCACAGTATGTAAAAATGCATCTATTTCTTGTGCACTCTTGACTCTCTCCGTGACATCCATTTCACAAGTGCTTACAACTTCTAGGTGAATCACTTTCACACTTCTTCTAAGGGAATCAACCACCCTATTTTCCTTTCCTTTGATATGTTTGATTTCAAAATCAAACTCACTAAGGAGAGCCATCCATCTCGCTTGTCTAACATTGAGCTTTGGTTGATCAAACAAATACCTCAATCCACAATGGTTCCATAAGCACAAATCTCCTACCCAGGAGGTAATGCCTCCACATTTTTAAAGCATGCACTATGGAAGCCAATTCTATATCATGTGTCACATAATTGACTTCATGCTCATTCAATTTTCCAGATTCATATAAAATTACATGTTCTTCTTGCATAAGGATTCCTCCAAGTCCTTCCTTCTAGGCATCTGTACACACATGGAAGTCCTTGTTTGGATATGTAATATGCAACACAAGTGCATTGGTTAGAAGGTATTTCAGTTCTTGAAATCTCTCTTCACATTCTGATGTCCAAAGGAATTTAACACCCTTTTTCTAAAGGGAAGTCATTGCGAAACCAATCCTGGAAAATCCTTTTATGAATCTCCTACAATATCCTACCATGCCCATAAAGGATCTGATGTCAGATACATCCTTTGGGCTAGGCCAATCCATAATGGATTTTTGTTAGGATCAAATCCCACCCCTTCTTCAGAAATAACATGACCTAAGTAATGGACTTGTTTATGGAAAAAGTCACACTTACTAAACTTAGCATAGAGTTGATGTTCTCTTAGTACTTGAAGTACTAACTTGAGATGTTCTTCATGCTCTTCCCTATTCTTAGAATATATTAGGATATCATCAATGAAAACCAATACAAATCTATCTAAGAATTTACTGAGTACATTTTTCATTAAGCACACAAAAGTGGTTGGTGCATTGGTTAGCCCAAATGGCACCACCACAAATTCATAGTGACCATATATTGTCCTAAAGGATGTCTTGTGGATATATTCATCTTTAATTATGACCTGATGGTATCCAGACCTCAAGTCAATCTTTGAGAAAAATGTAGCACCCCTTAATTGGTCAAATAAGTCATTGATTCTCGGCAAGGGATACTTATTCTTTATGTTAATCTTATTGAGTTGTCTATAGTCTATGCACAACCTAAGTGTGCCGTCTTTATTTTTCACAAACAAGGCTGGTGATCCCCATGGAGACACACTAGGTCTGATGTAGCCTTTGTCCATCATTTCTTTTAGTTGTAGCTTGAGCTCAACCAACTCTGGTGTATTCATTCTATAGGGTGTTGTAGACGCTGGCACCACTTCTGGTGCGAGATTTATTGAATAGTCAATATCTTTTCTTGGAGGTAGACCTAGTACCTCTTTTGGAAACACATCTCCATACTCTCTCAATATGGAATAGTCCTCTAGGTTTGGTTTTTCATACTCAACAGAGTCCAACACCTGTGTTGCATACAAGGGACATCCTTTTCTACAATACTTCTTCACTTGAAGGGTTGATATTTGTCTCACTAAGACAAGCTTTTTAATCCCTTGTAGGGTTACCTTTCTCCCTTCATTTTCACATTCCAAGGTTTTATTGTAACAATCTAACTTGGTTTTATGGGAAGCCAACTAGTCCATGCCAATCAACATGTCATAGGATCCTAAAGTAAGTATGTTTAAGTTCGCTTGGGTGGGAAATCCACTCATAATGAATTGACATGCTGGTATGACCTCAATTACTTTTATTTTGGTTCCAGTGGCTAGTTGTACCAACCATGATTTAACATGTTTAACTTGTTGCAATTTACATTTTTCAACAGTTTGAGGGGCAACATAACTCAAAATAGAAGTAGGGTCAATTAAAATGGAAACTATATGGTTGACAATCATACCTTCCATATCCACCACTGAAGGTTGGTGGTCGACCTGTTTATTATCCAAAGCTGCATAAATCCATGGCATGCTGCTAGCCACATCATTGACTGTGGTAGCCTCTTAGATGTTGTAGACCCTCCCATTGTTCTGTTGTCTATGAGGGAAGTCCCTCAACAAATTTTCTTCTCCACAACCCCAACATTTCAAGGGTTCTCTTTTTGTGTTATCAATCTTACCTGCGGTTGTCCCAAAGGGTTTATTTCCACTACGAGAGAGGAAATTTTGTTGGTATACACTTTTAGTAGGGAGGCTCATCCTAGAACCTTTCCCATAGCTCTTGAATCTTGAGGGTTTAAACCCCTTTTTCTTGAATCCCGAACTACTCTTCTTCTTCCAGTCCTTGTGAGGTTCAGTCTTGTTCTTGAACTACTCATAGCAATACCTTGCCTTCCAGATAATGTATTCTAAGGTCTTTGTCTTATCAAACACAATTATGTCCTGGTAGGACTGAGGTAATCCACTAATAAATTGTTGCATATTTAATTTTTTATCCTTTATGTAGGGCACATACCTCATCAACTCAAGAAATTTGTTGATATATTCATCTATGGTGAGTTGTCCCAGCTTGAGTTCATAGAACTTCTTGGTCTTCCCATCAAAGTACTTTTCTGACAGATACTTCTTATTGAAGTATTTCTCAAATTAATTCCATGACAAGTCCTTCTCATGGATTCCTTTCACGTTCCTAATTAGGTCCTCCCACCAAATGGAAGCTTTCCCATTCAGGTTGAAAATGGCCATCCGTGCCTTTAAGTTTTTAGAGTAGTCATGGACTCGAAAGTACTTCTTCAATCCGAGTAGCCAAACTTCAGCTTCTTTCGCTTTCATGATTTCTCCATCGAAGGTGGGTGGTTTGTCTTTTTTGAAATCCTCAGGGTCATGACTCTTGGAATGCTTCCTCTTCTTTCCTTTCCTTTGGGAATGTGTAATAGTTTTGCTACTAGAATATTCCTTGGAGTTGTCAGTTTCCGTACCAGAGGATTCCTCCACTGAGTGTCTCTTGTCTCCATGTCGGGCCTTCTTTGAGGTACTCTTCCTGGTGTGGTCACTTTCATGACCATGATTTCGTATCTTGGGTGGACTCTAGGTTTTCTTCGTATGATGTCTTTCCACCTGACTGGCTTGTTGTCCATGCTGTAGATTCCTTTGTATGTCTGACAAGATTTGTAGTAGAACTGCATTAATTTCTGTTTTCTTTTTCTGCTCTTTTATCAACCTTTCGTTGTCAGCCTTAAAACTCTGTAACTCTGCCATGAGGATTCTACAATTTTAGCTAAATATGGAGGGGTTTCCACTGCCCTCCTTTCATCTAATTCTTCCTCTCTATTGTAGGAGCTTTCCCCCAATTCATCATGTGTCACCATACTTTATGTTGTAGTTTTCAGGTGGTCCGCTAACTGTTTGAGTGATGATAAACACTTTCTGTTAGTTAATGGCCTACTAGTTTATGAACAACACACAATTCATATATATATTTTTTGTTTTAAAGCGTATATATAACGACAAAAGGTTCTGTTTCAATCAACATTTCTCTGTTTAGTATAGTAAACCCAGGGAAAACTACATGTTTGAAAAATAGTGCCGTTTAGAGTCGATCTTGGGTTAAGATCGACGACCATAATCCATTGCAGAAAAGGTATAAGCACACAGGTTAACGTCGGGACTTGTACCCGTAATTCAAATCCAGAACAATTTTTGTTTTAAGTTTGAAATCCGATCTAGAATCAGATGACCTATATTCTTTGCGGAGTTTATAAATAGCGGTGGCAGACCCAGCCTTTGACAAACTTGTAATATTATAGAAAATGCCTCGTTAATTTTTTGAAATCCGACTACGGTTTGGAATTTGAATATTACATCATAATATTAAACCTGATCTCGACCATAGATTGTAGATCTAACAGTTTGTATTGGTTTGAGGGCCAAATAATAGTTCTGTGGGTATATTTGAAAATTTTATTGGTATCCTTCTGTATTATTTCTTCAGTAGAGGTTTAACTAAGACTCTTAGGAAGGGGGTAAGATAGGGTATCACCCCTAAAAGTTCTCGTAAATAAGATTTTTGAACGACTCATCCATGAGCCCAAGCAGGTTAAGTGATATAACCATTCTATGATACCAATTTGTAACACATCCAAATCCTTGAAGGAACATCTGAGGGATGGGGTGTTGAATTTTTGCTTTCCCTTGGTTCATTCCCAGTCCCTTACTAAGAAAAACCCTCTTCTTCTGCTCACCCGAAGTTTACATCTCACCCTATATGCTTAAACCAGCTGGCGGGGTCCTCTTGGTGACCTCGAGATGAAAACAAAGAGCTAAAAGGTATACTTAGCGAAGGTTCCAGGACTTTGGAAATCCCAAAATTTGGGAGTTACAATGGTATTGCATGACGTTTCTCTCGAACGCCGAATTCCCGGATCACCGAACAATGGAGGGAATCAATGGTCCACATCACCCACCAAAATCCTACAGTTGGAAATGGGCTTCCTAACTTTGGGATTCAAATATATTTCTTGGTCCATCATGCGATATCCCCAGAGTGCCAAACTTGCAAAGTTACGAAGAACCTCGATCAGTGGACCTTGTGTTTCCACCAGCCAATGGTCATGATTTATTCTAGGATTCCAAGCTTCGGGAGTCCCAGAGGGTTAACAAAATCACTCCTTCAGAGCGTCAGACTAGAAAAATTGCGAAGGACCTTGAGATTTCTCCACATGGCCCTGGCCTTCGAGACCTTATGCAAGTATATGACACAACATTCCAAACTTCCAGACTCCCGAAGTTCCAGACTACATAAGTAATCCACTATTTCATGGGATGACATGTTGTACACGGTGGCAAGCACAGGTGGGTCCTGAGTACCCCACCTGTCAGATGAGCCCAATGCCAGACACACGACAAGATAGATCTTACATGTGGCCCCTACAAGGGGTGACATGTGTCACAATCTAATGGGCCCATGGGGTCTGTAGATGCACAAATATAGGTGACACATGGCATGTGTAATATGGGTCCACGTCACCTTGAGTGATGTCAGGGTGCCA
>ML793846.1:120863-133573 GCA_009831015.1 Picea engelmannii
GTGTTGTACTCAAATGGAACAAGTATGGTACTCTCTTGAGCATAGAAGGAGGGAGTACAATGATGAAACTCTCATGCACCTTAAGGGGGGGAGTTCAAAATTCTAGTGACAATGGTTCATGAAACCACTTGTGGTCTCTCCTTTCAGCTGACAAAGGGGGGAATTGATGATGGAATTGAATATGGTTGTCAGACATAAAGTTTCGATAACAAACATCAAGTATGCCAGATGGGTATGGAATTTTCCAAATGGACAACTTCGGTCTGTAGATGAAAGACTTTAACAGAATTATGGTTCAATGACTTGCAATTGAATCATACACACGATACATTGGGATGTTGTTGGATACCTAAACGTGTCAAATTTGGTTAGTGGTCATCCAAAAACCATCAGATACATGGTATCAATTGGTCAGTGGTTATCCCAAACCACATATTCAGAGAGCACTTTCAGTGATACACTGATAGTAGAGTGGAGATACTACATGTTCACCAAATAGCAGAAGACATCAAATTCTTCTAGCTCAAATACTTGGAAAAATGATTGAATTTTCAAGCAATCAAGGACTGTTTAGATATTGCAGTTGTTCACTTCCATATCTCAACTCTCTTCCAGTTCATTTCATATGAACAAATTCAACATCCAGATTGGCAGTTTTTCAGGTAGTTCTTCATTGTGGCTCAGCTTAGGAGTTTCAACATGAAGATATGCAGATATACCAACTTATGCACTTGTTTTTCTGGTATTGTTGTTTGGACTTATGATTGAGGGGGGGAATGCTAGCCTCTTTCTCATATACAATCATTAAGTCTTAGTATACCACCTTTGTATATTTCACATGCTAGGATATAGTTGTTATCCTAAGTGTGTTTCTAGATTTCGATATTTCCTTCTCCTACCTTATCTCTTGATGAGGTGTCGATGTGAGAAAAATTGAGGTGGTTTAATTATTTTATTATATATTTGTATCATTAAGATGAATACAATATTGAGAATTATGGCTTGAGGCATTTTTCCTCCAATATTCTTATGCTCAATTTCTTCACTAAATTCAAGCCCATCAAGGTTACAAAACTCAACTCAACAAAATAACTTGGTGAGGCTCGAGAGTAAGAGTTCGAATCACGCTTGGGAAAACATGGTTAATTTTTCTTAGAAAAATGGAAAATTTTCTTTTCATGTTTAATTTGTATAAACTTATGAAGGGGCCTATTGAGTTTTTCATTAGATTCACTATTCAAACTCACCAACCCATGAAAACCTTAGGGAGTACAGATCACACCCACAAGTAATGGTAAGAATTTTTTTTTCCCGTTTGGCCAGATTTGTTGGCAGTGAGTTTGACTCACCAACGTTAGTTCAGCTCATTTTCTATGCCAAAATGAGTTTGACATAGCAGGACTCCGAGTCGATCGATTTTTGTAGCAGGTATGCCCATGATTTTTTTTTTGTCTAACAGAGTTCTTGCCCATATTATTTACAACTTGCAGTCATACAATTCCACCACTTGCAATTGTCTGAGAACATGGATCTATCTAATGCCATTGATCCGGTCATGAGCAAACATAGAAAGAAAATTACAAGAAGAACATACAACCACCTAACATCTCAATCTCATTTGATAAAATTGGGTTTCACCATTCAGTCATACACATTGCTAACCAACGATTAATCATTTGTAGAAATAAGAATTCTTAATGAACATAACCATAAATGTCAAATATAAGAACACCTATATAAATTCTAGAATAGAGAATGTGAACTATCTTAATAATGTTGATAATAAAAAAACTAGTTGAGCGAGCGATTTCCACCCAACTGTAGGAAATGTACAAAGGACACCATCCCCTAGCTAGGATATGATACCACCAAGGCGAAGTAAGGATAAATAATATCTAAAATTCATATTCAAACCAATGTTTTCTACTACTAGTTTATTGACGACATAGCAACACTAAGGCACCCACATACTTGCCCCACACAACACAAGGAGCACCTCATTCTCTTCTATTCAATACCTCATAAATTAATTCTTCTCGTGTTATTCAATGTGTGAATAAAAGGTCTAGGATTTTATCTCAAGTTTCAACAGAGTTCTTCATGGATTCTTGGTTTTTCCTCAAGGTTACAAGCTTCAATTCATGTCTGGTTGGTCTATCATGGGCTTGGATCCATTTTCCCATTGTCTAACCCCTCAAAAATATCTTTCACCTCCCTTTCTAACATCCTCCTTCTCCCCATTCGAATTATCCTCATGCATAATGACTAGATAATTCAAACTCAACTTCTCTTCCTAGTTCCAAGAATGAACGAGAGATAGTTTTCTAGAATTTAGGAGATGGTGGCTTAGATTGAGGATTTTTTTCCCTCCTCTCCTCTTAACCCCCTTTTAGCTTTGAATTTCAAATTTGAAATGGGCGAGGGTTCAATGTAGCCTAGGTAAAAAAATTTAGGAAAAAGAAAAACCTTAGACCCCCTCATCTTTCCCCTCTTCTGGTATCATAGCCCCTATAGGTGCTCAAGCTCAAATGATATTGATCTTCTTCTTTATTAACTGCAAAAAAAAAAGACATACAATATTCAAAACACCATGGTATATCTACCTCATGGTGTTAATATAATAGATTTATAAAGTATCCATGCAAAGTATTTAAGCATTTAATTACAAATAATTCCAAGAGTAAAATTTGGGATATTACACCAATAGGGTAGAATTGGGACTTAATGATGGTTTTAAACACCTCCAACTTAGTTACTAGAGGATCACCCTCTAGCCTAACCATCTTTGTGTGGCTTTCCCAATAAGTTTGGGTAGGACCCCTAACTTCAATTGAGCAAATGAAATCCTTTTCTCTTTTTCTATGTTACGGACAATGAAATAAACTTCTAACTATTGCAACCATTGATTCAACTTAACAACATCAATTTCACCTTGGTAGGGTTTGATATCCACTTTTTCTAAATAGAGATTAAGAAGAAGTGATGACATTGGAACATGATCTCTCTTTCTCTTTCCTTTTTTTTTACTCCTTTTCAGGGTCTTTGTTATCTTTACATTTAGTTCCCATTCTTGATTTTGATTTAGATCCACCAAACTCCCCGAAAGGTCAAAAATTGTTCTCAAGAGGCACCATGAGAATGGCCATGTTGCAAGAGATGTCACTAACTTGTACTTCCATCTTTGAAAATTTCTCTTACAACTCATCCTGTGGATTTTAACTATACTCATCTGTTATATATAGGGTTTTTAGACTTTACTACAATTCCTAGATCCTCCAACTTTCCACAAAAACCCCAAATAAAGATACTTTGATACCAATATGATCTATAAACTATCACAAATATTCCACTGGAATAGTTCATCACAACAAATATTACAATATTCCGAAATGTATTATTATATTATAATGTGCTTAATGCATGAAACACTAAATAAATTGAAATTGAAATAAAAGAGACAAACAAGTAACACACCATCCACACAATGAGCACACTATGTACCCTCGGAAAACCCAATATGGGAAAAACCCAACTAGAAGGTGAAGCTTAGGCTCTACTCTTTTCTTCTCCGTTATTAAATGAAAATACAAAGAAAGGGGCACTCACTATGGAGTTTCCATGGACACTGTGGCCAATATAGATACTACAAGATCCTCTACTTCCTCTATTCTACTTCAATATCCCACTCCCAGATGCTCTTCTCAACTATGGAACAATACATGATACAATAAGAATGGAACCCCTTACTTTCCTAGTGGCCAAGTATTTAACATACTAGGATAATCATCTAGGGTTAGAGTTAGGGTTTTTGCATGCCTCGACCCCAATTAATGTTAAGGTTTTGAAACCTTTAAAATTTTCTTGAAAGTCCACATTTGACTAGTTCCACATGTGTGAGTAATGTAAGTTGACATGGCATCCACTTAGTATCATGGTGGTCAACATTATAGGACAACTTGTGGGAGACATAAATTCCACATACAAACTATGATTGAGGTGATCTTCACATTGTTGGAAAACTCTCAAAGTGTAGAACAATATCGTTAGGATGGGAGATATGCTTACAAACCTTGTACTTAAAAAATGGTTGCTTAAGACCTCAAATGGGCTCTAGAAGGTTTTGTACCCCAAATCACCAAATTGGAACTTTTCCATAAAATGGGCACTACAAGCCAATGGCTCCATTTTTTCCACCTAGAAAGTACCAAAATAAATAAAAAATTATATAATGACCTATTCCAAATCATCTTGGGCTAAACTTCCTAATCAACTTCACCTCTTTTAAATTATCTATCAACCTCTACAATGATGCCCTCTTCACCACCAAATATTCTTCTATCAACATGGATCTCCAATTGAGAGACATGCCACTATGAATAGGTTTCAATGTCAGTATCTAAAAAAATACATATTATCAAATTCTCACAAATTCCTTCTCCTCAAATAAAGTCATCAGGTGATGTTGATGTTGCAAGATCATAATAAGGGGTGAATTTACAGTGCAATAAAGAATATGATTTTATGGATGCTTGAGGCTTGGTAGGGTTTGAAGGTTGTAAAGATGTTTTATTATTAATTCATATTAGCTAAGAAGGAGCCTCTTGACACCATATGGATCATAGTGCACTTGGAGCATAAGATCAAGAAAAGCCTAGGGCCATGAGCCATTATATACGAACTTCAATTCTTTAATGGTTTTATGAAAACTTATATTTGCCTTGGATAATAGCTAATAGAAATTAATATACATCCATAAAGTGAAAGAGAAATTACATAATCATGGTACATATGAATATTTCTTGAAATGTGCGCACATATAGATCTAGGAAAGAATCAAGTGTGAAAACTTACAAAGCTTGGCATGTTACTTTCTAAATGTATTGTAAAGGATTTACCTCAATATAGATTCCATAGAGCTAAAAGGAAATTATATTTCCATTGTGAAATCAATGCATGTAAATGCATTTATATTGCACACATGATTGTGTTCTATACATATGTGTGGGTTACCAAGTTAGAGTTGTGGTCCAAGTATTTCACTGCAAACTTTCTTTCCAATTTGTGAAGACTAACAATTAAACTTATGATCACAACTCTGAGATACTTGAAAAGTTTCAAGATCTTATTGATGGGTTCAAATAATTTCTTTCTCAATGTGAGAACATGGATATGAATTTTATTTGATACTCAATAGATATCAAAATTTCCCAGCCTGCTATATTTGATTCTTTCATGTATTCTTTGAATTATATGTGGGGTTTTCTCCCTAACTCAACTATACAACTATCATCTTGATGCGATGATCCTCTTCTGAAATGTGGCTTATTGATCTAATAAAACCAAGTTATTTTCAACATTTGATTAAATTGTATTAGTTAAAAAAATAGCCCTCTCCTTGAGCAATGTAACTGCCCCAATTCACTTTGAGGTTCGATTTCCTCTGCTTCGAGGTTATGCTAGTTACTACATTGATGGGTAAAGTTGGAATAATTTAGATTATCAATAATACTGTATAGATTTTAATGGGATGTCACAATAACATGCATTTAAAAAAATTCACCGAAATGAAAATAACCTTTAGCAATGAGACCAAATTCCTACCACTCTCCAATGGCATTGTAAATAAAAGAAATTTAAAATAAATGTAATTTTACATTCTTTTGACAAACATTAGAGAATAGTGTGAAATTTTTAGTCAATGTTAAAATTAATTGGTGGTCAATGCATTGATATCTATGCATGGTAAGGATAATAATGATGTTCTATAACAACAATTAGGATTAGGATGAGAATTATTTTTTTCAACTCCTCAATTTTCCCATTATTCTTTATGCTCATGAAGTTTGGGTTTGCAACATCCCCTCCATGACTTGAAATAAAATTGAGCAATTATAAAATGTTTTATAAATTGCACTTTTAAAACTAAATGCAATGCTCCTTACTCCATTCTTTTGATTGAAGCTTGATGTATGTTTGTTGAATCATATCAGATCATGATTATATATTTATAATACATTTTTTTTTTCATGGAAACTGGGAGATTTAATTAATATAATGGCTTCTTTTAGCGTGCACCAGAAGGGAAATTACACCATAGGTTTTGAAAGCAGGCCCCAAAGGGGTTCTAAACAAGAACAAATATTTCCTAAAGGCAAGAAACTTAGAAAGTCTAGCAGATACCTTGTTCCAAAACTGCTAACAATATACACTCGAAAGAAGACACCTAAGATAAGTAAACAAAAACAGAGCATATCTTTGGGAGAATTAGAATTATTTCTTCATGCCCGAGCCAATGAGAGAGGGCTCTGCTATTGATGAGTTTAAATCCGACAGTGAAGGTTGGTAATGAGGGGACAAGTCTGAGACTGACATTCCCATGGAAAACCTGGGAATCCTTCCATACCCAACACACTCCTAAAGGGATTCCACATGGATCTAGAGTGCAAATAATTCGTCTTACATCATTACTATGAGAGTTCGGTTAAGGGATTTGTAACAACCCATTTTTAATCACCTGATTAATTGTAACTAATCATGCTTAATGATTATTGTAACTCAGTATAAAGATATTATTTCCATGCCATGGCATATGGACATTGTAAACATATTATTTGTTTAATAAATATGTCGCACAACTAACTGTGGGTGGAACACTAAAACTGGCCATGATACCATGAGATGGATTAGTGAGGGAGCATAGAGAGGGGATTCATATGTTAAAGGAGATGAAGCCACCTTATTGAACTATGTTGGGAGAAATACCCATAATTTCTCTTTAGCTTGAATATGGGGTCAAATATTACATGAAGCTGCAATTGGTAGCTGGGGAAGCACCTCCCACGTAAATGAATGGGAGTAATGGATTGGTATGCCTATGGAAAAATGTGAGTTTCCCAACTGCATGGAGGGGAATCGAGAAAATTGGAGAAAAATATGATGGGAACATGGGTGATGAGACATCTAAGAGGAGAATAGGGAGACACTGGAAAATAGGATGAGAGGATGCAATAGGAGGGACAATTACTGAGAACCATGGGAGAAACCATGTGTGGGTAGACATGCAAGAGTTTCAGAGCAGGACTATGCACAACTAGTATGAGAAATTGAAAAATCGACCTAATCTGAGAGGGTCGTGAGCTTGATGATGGGAGGGCATTTGATAAACCTTATGGAGGTCCTGGGCATGGTGGGTGTAAGGGTTTTCAACTAGTGGTTGTGTGAAGGATAATGACATTCACCATTCTAATTTCTCTGAGAACTTGAGAGATTTTCCTAGTGGTATCATGGCTTGGCATGAGAGTGGTCAGAATGCAAAGATCTAGTGCATTTGAGCCTATGGTTGGGAGGAAAAGTTTCCACCCACAATTAATTGGGTTTTCTACAACTTTTATACAAACAAGTGTGTATGATTGCTTAATGGGCTTGAGACTTGTTTCAATTGAAAGTGTCTATGCTTGTGTAATTATGAAACTAGATGAATTTTATATGCTTTGCACATATGAGTGTATGAACTCTATATTTTGTTTTGAAGGTTAAGAACTCTCCATATTGGTATAATGGATGTAATTTCATGGCTATGAGTAAGAGTCTGCAAGGAAAGTGCATCGTTGTATTGCCTATGTTTTCCCGTTTGAACAATAATATATCTGTTGTATTGGGTTTGCCCGTGAAAGGAAATTAGATTTATAAGCTAAGGAATGAATGGATGTGTGAACTTGTAAATTTTTCTTTGTGTTAAGTTCAATTCCACATAGGTTATCTTCCCTAGAATGCATGCATATATGAACTATAACATCATAGCTTGAGACTATGAGAAGTGTCATGAATGGCTTGTATATAGATATGGGATGCATGAATTGGAAAGTTTGCAGGATATAATTTAAGGGTTTATGAACAAGTAAGCAGAGGAAGATGAAGGACCTGGATTCCCTAATTCCTCTTAGAATCCTTGTAATGGATGGTCAAGGATGGAAAACCCCAAATACTTGATTGGTTTTTTTTTTTTTTTTTTCGCCAGTGGAGTTCCATGGTGTATATTACTTATTAATGAGTGTGGAGAAGTGTAACCATACATCCAGTCCACTGGAGCTCCAAGGACTCATCAAGCTAAGAATTTCCTGATTTCATGGATGCCCGGTTGGGTAGGGTTTGGACCCTTTTAATTTTCAAGATTATTAACTGGAGAAAGTTTAAAGGTGAAATCATGATGATGTATTATGCTAGGTGCCAGTGCAGTATTGGTGCAGGTTGAAAAAGGGAGGCCACTATCGATCGAGTTTCTTATGATCAGGATGTGATCTTAGTTGTCATACCGTGGGTTCTTAGCCATTTATTTCCAAAGCAAGATCAGGAGGGCGCTTATGCCTTGGATAAATGGACTACTGGATGATTAAAAGACTAAGTGCAAGGACTTTGTAAGGAGTCTGGTTTACTGGATTCCCGATGGGTCAAGGTTCTAGGAAAGGGTTCCATGGAGAGGGGCCCTAGTGCCTTGTGATGACACATAGTGCCATATCACTCCATGAGTCATGTCGTGGTTGGTCCACATGTCATAAAGGAAATCCTTCCATGTGTCTTGGTTGGTTAGGGTTCCAACGTAGAACTCTGTCTAAAGCCGAAGGATGTGATGGTGTCAACCTGCAGTACTTGTCATGCCATGCCATTAGCCACATGTCGAGCCATGCCATATTATCCATATGAGAATTCCAAGTTAGTTTCCACGTGTTTGAGCCACATCATCTTGGTGTCCAATCCAACTATGAGGTGTCACATCAAGTGGTATGACATGTCGAGTCTACGTGTCTTTGGTTCTAGTTGGACTCCCAACTACGATGAATGGTGGATGAGTGTTCTATAGATTTCATAGGGCCCTGATGCTCAGTGGGGTAAGTTTCCTAGTTGGGTTAAGGTTTCAGGGACCAACAAACTGGTTAACCAACAGCAGGGAAGTTTTTATTGGAGTTTGTCGATGAGGATTTGTAGGATCCTGGTGCCTGGTTCAGTATGGTTCCATCTCCAAGTTATAATAGTTTCTTTATGAAGTATACCCATCGGATATTAGTCAAGACATGCCACGTTGGAGGGTTACATCTCCCGACATGTCAACACCCAGGTGGTGCCATGTTGGATGGTACAAGTGGTGAGGGTCCACGTGGACATGAGGTGGATTTTCGTGGAAAAAGACATGAAAACTTTAAGAGGCCATAACTTATGATCTCAATCTTGGATTTGAGTATATCTATAGTGGTTGTAACTATTTCAACAAGAATGACTAACTCATGAGCTCAAATTTGTATTTGGAGGTGTGGTTGAGGAAGGTAGGGGGTTGTGTGTGTTACGGAGTGGTATGAGAGTTGAGTTACAACACTTGGGATGTATGGGCCAAGAACTAGTCTAAGAGTGAAGAAATTGTAGGTTTTCCTAGAAATCTCCTTTGATAGATTTTTCACAAGAGGGAAAACCAATCTTGTGGTTTAAAAATTAACTTTAATTCCTCTATCTTGTTTACTTAAATCATGAGAGGAGAAAAGTTCCAACCACATATATTTTATTTGAAATGATGATGCTAATTTACACTAATAACAAATTTTAAAAGTGAATAGCAGATGGAATAGAGCCCCGAGTTTGGGGCTGTTGTGAGCCACTAAAAGCCTTATCAAGGCCAAGTAAGTAGATGCATTTCAAATCCGTGATTAGCTAACTGTGGCATGTTGTTACAACATTGAAAAAAATAGTGCCATGAAGAAAATAATAGCAAAATGGACAAAATGACATGAAAGGAACCTCATATATTAGAGATGCAGAATTAAATTGAGAGGAGTATTATAGAAAACTCCTCCATGCTTGGTAAATCCATTGAGAGTCTAAATGCTAAAATTCAAAGCTATGGGACTGATAAGAGAACTTATCAGGGTTATGGTTCAAGTATTGGACCTGATTGGGAAGAGGTAGGTCATACATGAAGAATATATAAGACTAAATCAAAGACCAAGCCTATAGGGCTCAGGAACAAAGCACATAGGAAAAAATTCTAGTGCAAGACTATGACATTGACATTGTGTAGCCTATGAACCAGAAATTGAACATTGGTTGCAACATTAGGAGCTATATGAGCTCCAAAGAATGGACACAATTGTTTCTATGATAATTGTGATATTTCCTAAATTGAGGAGTTGATAGAGCTTCTTGCAATTATGAATGTTGCTTATGTAATGGCTAAGTCCACATGAACAGATTCCTTGTGATTAAGGAATTGACTGAGAGATGTTATAGTTAGTCCATTTGGTATGGTAATGGAAGATTCTTGTGGTTAGCTATACATTTAAGAGTATATAAATGGGTTTTGTGACCAAAAGGGTTGTATGCCCCCCCCATAATTGAGGAAGAAGTCACAGGTTTTGGAAAACATAGGTGATAGGTCTCTACTAAGATATTTTGGACAAGACTACAATAGAAATGAATTTGGAGCTCAATGTAGGCCACAATTAGGCTGTTGACTGGTGTAGGACATGGCCAAGCAAATGCATCCAAGAGAAAGAGGGGGAAACTCTCAACTCATCCCTTTTTTATTTGATTCTTTCGCAACTTTGAAAAAGGTTGTTGTATGCCATTGATTTAGAGCACATAAAGATAGAATACATATGCACTGATAAGAAAAAGAAAGAAGTGTTAGGTGCATACAAATACTCTACAATTGCATATGATAATGATGAACATACACATAACCTGAATATAGACTTAACATAGTCTGTTGATAATTATGAAATAAAGTGTTATGATTGATAACTATGGTTGATGATTACTTGGTAACAATAAGAAAAGTTAATAGCATGGAGGAAGATGTTGATGATATTGTTGTGTTGTGGCTGCAACAACCCCCCTTTACTTTTGCTTTTACAAGTGAAAGGAAAGCCCCCCCCTACTAAAATTTTAAGCCGGTTTCCTAATCCTCTACTGCTTTAGCCCAATTTTATTTGTTTTCCTACTTTGAGGGAGTTGAGGTTTGGTCTTGGTCGATGATTGTTTTGATGGAGGTTTATTATCTCTTTTGATCTTATTATTTCAAATGTGTTCATGATGTTGATACTGAGAGGGGGGTGAATCAGTATCAAGTACAATTTAAAATTTTTTTCCAACTTATACTTAAACCATTCAATTATATCCAATGAGCAATGAACAATAGTATAAGAGTTACACCAATACACCACAATACACCATGGACAATATATATGAGAAATAATCAATCGTTTTTGTTCAAGGGAAGTAATGACTTCCAAAGGTAGCTACAGTTTCCAAATGTAAAGGGAGGGATAAACCTCCAAGAGGAAGATACAATCCTACAATATCAAGAGAGATATGAACTCTCTATCCTTTCCCCTTCCTTCCACCCAAGAATATATGAGAGATAATAAAACTTTATTCAATTCTGGTCTGTTTAGAAGACCCAACTTGTACATCATGCCCCATGCTCAATATTTAACATCTGATTCCGAAACTCGCACACAAGAAACTAAAGTCCTTACTCTTTCCAATGGAAGTGGTCCCACTATATTTGGAGTCTGTATGAAAAAATTTATGACTGTTTTACCCAGAACACCTATTTTTTTACTAGTTTCAGGACTGGTCACAAACCCTATATTCCACAGAGTGTATTGTTGGAAAATATTGAACAAGCAACGAATGTGTGTTGATGGTTGTTGTCATTGATGGCAACAGTGGAGATGGTAGGATAAGAAGGATAAAACCCTTTAAGGATTCGAGGAGAATAAGCTCAGGAGGCACAATGCTCTTATACGGGCAAGGAGCATAGGAAAGAGACCAAGAGCCGTCGGATCTCACTCGGAAAACCCGACAGCCGTCAGATCTGCCAAAAGTGCAAGGGAGATAAGTCATCGGAGAATCGGGGATCGGGACTTTGCAGTGTCCAATTCATTCGACATTGAAAACTCTGAAATCGCGATATGCGATTTCGCGAACTGATCACCGCCGTTAAATCAAGCAGAGATCGTGACCATCCACGTGTAAACAGGAGGCTTCATCGGAGAATCAGGAATCGGAGTTTCACGAGTCCCATGAACAATGACAACGAAAACCTCGAAATCGCGATATGCGATTTCGCGATGTAATCGCAACCGTTGAGCCAAGACTGCATTTGAACCGTTGATTCAACTCACAAAAGAAGACCACGTCAGCAAAGGGACACGTGGCACAACCAGGGAATGACAGGTGTCAGGCAGATTCAACACTTCAGGCACATGAAAGTCATGAATCAGAGTGACATGTGGCAGGATCTAACACATGTCAAACCACGTGTGACGTCAGCAGAGGCATCGATGATTGGGACCGTTCATCTAAGGGACAGGTGTCGGCATATCGCCGATCGGGATATCAGAGATCCCGGGCACAAAGGTTTTGTGCATTTCGAAATCGCGATCCACGAAATCCCGATGAGGTACAACTGTCAGCAAAACAGCAAAGGAGGATAGAGGATTAGTGGATGCCAGATGTCAGAGATAAGGATGCGGTTACAGGTAACAGTCATGTGAACCAGGGTCAGCCAGGGGGGGATGAAACACATCGGGAAATCGACGATCGGGAATCACCGGGTGAATGCATTGATGCATCATAAACCCCGTAGCCCCGATGGGGTTAGGTCGTGATCATGGGTAATGGTCATATGGACCATTGTGTAGCCGGATGGGGCTAAAGCT
>ML793846.1:146040-170954 GCA_009831015.1 Picea engelmannii
AAACTCCTAGAATATTTCAAGGATCAAAAGATAATGCCAATGGGCAGACTCAATGATTGTTTTTTAATGAATATCATTTGTAAACTGCCATAAGGATAAAAGTAACCAACCAGGGGTGTCTTCATATTCCATTTGTAACTCTCACTAATACATTTTTGAAATGTGAAAAATAAATTGGGGGAAAAATGAAATGAACAACCATGATAACTGAAGAGTCTCTCTCTTTTCTAATAAAAGAGAACTCATAGGATGTAAGACAAACTTTTTCCCTTTGTAACCAAAGATGGTACTACTACTTTTGAGTAATAAAGAGCATGAGACATTTTGGAAATTTGTGGCTTTGATGGATGTAGTAGAGACTTTTCTTATGCATTTATCTTCTAGCTGAGAAAATAAGATTCTATTGTATGAATTATTTCTGTACTTTGTTATGTTTGCTTACGCTATCACATGTTTCCTTGTGGGTACATAAATGATGTTATAGATGTATTGTTCAACTATTTGTATGTATATCTGTAGCATTATTGTTTTCATATATCATTAGAATACTTTAACTTTTTCTGGTTCTGATGGTGTTATCTTTCGTTGTATTCATTCTATTAGTTTTTCTCACAACATATGTTAGAATTAGTTAGGATTAGATTAGTTTTTTTTTTAGTTTTATTAGCTTTAGGATTAAATATAACTCTTGGGGAGAAATCCGTTGTCTTTCCAATTTTATTTTCTTTAATCCTGAGCAGCAGCAAGGCCCGTAAACTTGTAGTAAACACTACACCAAACGAGAGTAGGTCTGATTGGGACCTTCCATTGAGCACTTTCCCTTATCTTATTTATAGGCCATTCAGACCCATCAACAAAAATGACGCTAGAAGGAGGGCCACGTGACAAGTTGAGCCTGTTGAGTCATTCTTGTTAATTTTTTTTTTTTAATTTACTAATGGATCCATCCCATATCCCTTTATGGAGGTGTTGTTTTGGTACTGCACCTCCCAAACCTCCTAGAAAGATTTTACATTTCTTGTTGCAACTTATATTTGATGGAGAGAGTGAAATATTTGTATCTAAACATGCTTTACATTTCTAGAATTTTGTTGTTCTCAAAATATTACTGATGGAAATACCATTTGCAGGCTGTTCACTCTAACTTTTGTTGGTTGGGTTAAGAGCTGGTGTGAGACTTTTCCGACCGCCTCTATTCACACATGGGAACAATTTATGTGTGAATTTTTGCATGCTTTTGAGAACTATGATTATGATAATTTGTGTGCAAAAATTTTAAAGCTTAGAAAGAACAAGGACGAATCCATTGAAGATTTTGTTATCATATTTTCTCATCTTTTCTATAGGTTTCCTTTGGATAATAAGCCCTTTAACAATGATTTGATTTCATGTTTAGTTTCTATTACTAATGAAACACACAAATCAATGGATGAAAAATCTAAATCACGTTTTAATATTTCTTTACATGTTGATTTGGATTTAAATGAAAATGTTGAAAATGATAATGGTTTAGATGGACTTCATATGCCCATATATTTATTTACCGTGGGGGATATAGATCAGAGATAAAATTGGTTTTTGGAAGAAGCATATGTATCCTCCCACCACTCCATCCCCCCTTTTTCTTTGTGACGAAAAAGAGACCTCATGTGTTGTAAATTCAAGTTCAAATTTTTTTGTACATGTCTAAGAGGAGGGTTTTCCTGATGATAATGGGACACTTTGGGTCACACCAATGGTTATTCGAGGTTTTCATTGTCTTATCTCATCTTTTTTATCACAAGAAATGGAGGAGGGAGCTATGGAGAAAAACTTGAAAGCTAATAATTTTGTTAATGAAGAAAATATTGACACTAATGAAGTGAGTTCTCCCTCACATGTGGATAACTTGAAATTAATTTAGGATGATTTGGATTGTCTCGATGTTTCAAATTCTCCTAGTTCAAGTGACATAAAGAAACATTGTTTTCATATTTTTGATAGGTCATTTATTGAAACCTCTTGTTCTAATGATTCTTATGACCTGCTTCTCTCTTCTAACCATGAATATGATTTGGAAGATATTTTAGATTCTCATATGGTGCGAGAGCCAGGCAACCATGTTGATTTTTTGACTTTAGGAGAAGAAATAAACATGCAAGACCTACCTCTTCTATCTCAACAATCTACTTTTAACTTGGACAAGGAAAACCATCTCGAGGAAGAACGTGTTGATTGTGAAACCATGCCTAGTGTGGAGCCCACTGATTCACAATCAATCACCGACGTGATTAAAGAAGAGGAACTACCATTCAGGGAGTCATTTTATGAAAATGTTTCTTGGTCTAGAGAGGCTTTTAACTCTCTTAATTCTTCCACTTATTATTATTTATATCCCGGTCTCTTTAATGGTTTGACTTTGTAGGAAACCACCCACCATCTGACTCAAATAGACTCAATGGGGCTAACCTCTTTTGAAATACTTGATGGGTGCAATGTACATATGAAAGATACAGAGGATAAGGCCTCTTCCCATTAACTTATTAATTCCATGCCTTATCAACCTTTTTCATGGGATAATGGGAATGCTGTAGCAGATGTATATCAGACCGTGTATTCTTCTTTCTCATCTTGATTTTTGATCAATAGTGAATATTCTTGTTCAAGTATCCCTTTACTGGATATTATTGATACTAGTGGGTCTCACCATTGTCTTGAAATTACCCCTCATACCATGGTGGATGCTAGTTTATGTAGATCATGTGTTTCCACTAGTTTGTATCAAGTTGATGGTTACTTGAAGTGTGAGTCTAGGGAGGCTTTCCAAGATAATGAGGCACTTCAGTCTATGCCAATGGTTATGTCAGGCCCTTATTCTTTTGGTTTGTCTTTAGGGATAAACAAATTTATTGGCATGAAGATTCTCTCACCGAGCACACTTCACATGAATTCTATGCACGGTTCTCATTCGGTATGCTACTATCCATTGGACTCATTATATCAATTCTATGATAGAAATGGTAAATTTTATGATGGGATTGAAGCATGGTTGGAGAGATATTACTTGGATCTATTTCCCATGAATTATCACAATGAAATTTTTAATATTGTGGATAGAGTTTATCGTGACTTGATTTTTCCTACTTTTAGTCGATTCTTATTCCAAGCTATGTCACTAATATTTTGTCTTGAACATGTGTATACAGACTTGGGATTACAAGGATGGCTACATTGACATTATGAATTTACATAGTGTTGTTCCAGAGTTTATACCTAAGGCTTTAAAATATAAAGTCTAGGCATCCGAAAAAGGTAGAGAGAGTTAAGGTATAAAATGTATCAGTTACTAAAAATAAAAGCCATGGCTGGTTTCTTAACTGTCTTTGTCTAGCTTCCCAGTGTTCCTAGATGCTTATATCCCGTTCAATTTCTGCCCATGAACGTTCTAATTCAACTCGGGTGTTTGTTGTTTGTAAGATAGTGTTAAATAAATTTAAAGCAATGCTAGTATGATCTGAAAGGTCGGGTTCTATATTGGGCTGTCTTGTAACAGGTACAGTCATGAGGGATAAAGTTAAAAAATCTATTACTTTGTTTTCAAGGTTTGTTATTTCTGTTTTGGATTATAAGAGAAAAAATTCCCAAACTTAAATTAATAACATAACAGTTTCAAAGGCCATTTCCCATTCCTGAGTCAAATCCAAAAATCATGAAAGTGATGGGAGAAAAACATAAAGCTGTTTAAACAAAGTGAGACATCAATCATGGAGGAATCTTACTTTGCAATGGGGGAAGAATAAAGACAAGAGATCTCTAATGAAGCATAAAAATATAGTAATCTGAATAATCTACAGGTCTTGGGCCTGCTAATAGCAAGCACAGAGGAGAAACTATAAACAATTAGATAGCCAAATAACTCTTAACCACAGTATATGTTATACTAAATTGAAGTTAAACATTCATCAAAAATACATAAGGGAAAGATGTTGAAAATGAAAGTGAAGAGGAGCACATAACTCAGGGTTGACAAAATTTGGAATCTCCGTTTGTATTTTCATTAATCACTGTAAATGAGAAAACTTCTATAGTACAATTGGCCGCAAAAAATCCTTTTCTCAGTCTTACGAAATTATATTTATACAAAGTCACCAATTCTTGATGGTTGGTGATTTCCTAACTCCTAGGGGCTAACGGTTACAAAAACACAAACTTGAACCGTTTGCATGGTTATCTTTTATTTCTCTATCATCTTGATAATATGAGTTTACAATGTGATACTTCATGGCTTTTTTGAAGTATCTCCTTCTTTTGGTCCGAGACATTTAATACATTTTTCTAGAAAATGCACAAAAAATCTAGGAGGCTCTGGTATATCCTTTGCCTTGAACAGATACAAATTTCTCTGAAGTTTCAGGAATTTGTCTTTAATCTATTTATCAACAAACTTAACTAATTGCAATTTTAAATTTGGCTTCACCAACCACCTGTCTATTTGGGTAACATCAATCTCCTTTAATTGCGAAATTTCAACCTGAATTGCCTTCAAGTTCTCTTTGAGTTTCAGTTGATGTCTTACGTTATTGATCTGTCCTAGTAGCCCAGGGCAATTGTCTTCTCCAATACCTAATGATCCTTTGTCTAGCAAATCGAAAGTCTCTTCACAATCATCCTTGACTTCCTTGGCCGTTTTCTTTCTTTCGGCTATGTTGGCCTCCCATACTTTAAGCATGCTATCACCCCTGATCTTCTCTGCAACAAACAACCTTGGAGTTTTTGATACCTCTTCTTTTGTCGAAAGTACAACTTCCTTTTGAAAAGTAGCCCGGGTTGCTTTAGCCTCTTTTTCTTTGAAAAAAATGTTATCGGAAGATTGACTTACTTCTTGGAAATAGTTCTGAATACCTTCTACTTTAGAAATCAATCTTTGTTGCTCTGCTTCTATCTTCATATGCACCTCCAGTGCTTGGTCTTGAAAAACTTTTAAATCTATCACCTGATTTTGAATAGAATTCAACCTATCCTGCAACTGTCTCGCTAATTTTTCCTGATGGATGACCTGTCCCTGACTGGCTTGCATATTTTTATACATCTCATCCAAGCTATATTTGAGCAGTTGAATCTCCTGTTTGTCAGTAGCTCTAGCTTTTTCCAACCCTTTATTTATTTCCTCTCTAATACTACTCTCTGAGTTCTTTATTTGGCCTTGCAACTGGGCTATCATTTGATTCTTCTTCTTCAACCTTGTTTTTAGATTGTCCACTGAAAATAAGTTAGCCATTGCCAAATCTCCCATAGAGCCTACTACCTCAATGATGAAATCTTCCTCTTATAGGTTATGTCCATCTATGAGCACTCTGTGTTTCTTTACCATTGTGCCTTCTCTCAAATGCATTTCTTGTTTCACTACTGCTTTCCTCTTCTTACTGAAAAATAATCAGAGAAAGGTATCTCTTCTCTAGATATTGGAGTGAGGTCACTTACACATATAAATTCTAGATGAGGAGTCCCAAATGTTGACTGTAAAGGAGTCAATGATGTAATAGGGCTGCTCAACTCTGTAGATTAGGTTTCTCCTATTGTTTTGGGAATATCAACAGGAATAGTCGATGATGAAGGTGGAATCGTTTGACTCAACTTTGGAGGTGTCTCAAGCTCAAAATCTGTTCTCGACCTTGGATACTCTATTTGTGAAGCTTCTGCTTTTTGTGAATATGCTTCAGTCTTCTTTGGATTTTCTTCTGCAGTCTTCTCGTTAGAAGGATTTGAGTCAAAATCTGGGGGTATGATTTCCTGTTCTGGAGGAGAGGTTACCATTTCTCCCTGTAGTATATTTGGAAAACCACTTCTTCTGTGCTTCTGGAAAGCAAGAAAGTTGGTCTGCAGGTCAGGGGTAACTCCTGAACTCTCTCTAATATGTCCTCATATGCTCTGGCTCCTTTGAATATGTCGTCACAGGGGGAGTTTTCATGCTCAAATGTTTTCATGTTGCAATGAGCTAGATGATTTCCCACAATTTGGTATGGGTCATGCTTTCTGAGTTCAATATCTACTAGCTTAATGTCTTCTAATGTTGCGGCTTCCACTTTAGAATGGCCAAGATTAAATCGCGAAAACTTGCCAACTTGTAAGGGAAAGATTGGCCATAATTTTTTTCGGGTTTCTTTTAACTCTGTACCAATGCCTCTTGTTATTATCTGGTATGCCACTTCTCTGCACACTAGTTTGTCAGTGATAAATTTAGGGAGAGCATGAGGGGGGATTGAACATTCGAAGAATCTGACATAAGATAAATTCTCTTTGATGAACCAATCAACAAATGCCTTAAGGTTTACCATGATTTTGTCTAAAATTTGAGGGGGTGCATAACTACAAAATTTGGTGCACAGGTATCACTACGTAGTGACAAATTTCATAAAAGAAATCTTTAACATTCTCCTCCCATAGTTTAGAGTGATAAACATGAATGGGTTCAACACAGGCTGGGATTTAGCTCCAATGCATCAAGGGGAATGGAGTCATGTAACAGACAACATCCATAATATATGCAGACATGTAAAAAGATACAGGCCGACCTTTCAATTTTTCCATCTGGTAATCCTTAATCTCTTTAGCTAGGTTATCTGACAAGATTTTAGCCCAGTTGAAGTTGAAACCCTCTGCTACCTTGTGTATAATTGGCACCCATTCTGCCAGGAAATGGGTAGGAATTTTCCTCCCAAACAGTCTACACAACATCATTGCTATATAAACCATGTATTCGTTTAACGGTGATGTGGCATAAATGCCATGGGTATCAGCTCTAAATTTTGCTGGAATTCCCCACCAATATTTGATTATACCTGGATATGTTTGATCCAATTATGTACACTCCTTTATTTGAAATTATTCTACGAATTCGGTATTAAAAATGTATTTAGAGACATGGGACAGTTTATACATTACTTGGATGTGCTCTAGTCTGAATGAGTCGACGACGACCTTTTGGTGATTTAGAATTCTCCTAGTTTGGATGATGTTTTTTTCTAAATCCTAGCTTATCATGTCATTGTATGGCATGAGTCTCGGCCGTGTGGCTATCCTATGGAGCTCAAATTTTGTTATATCCCTGAGTTTATTTTCAGTCTTTTCATTTTCGAAATCGTCGGGGAAATTCCTCAGCTCATACTCCAAGATATCAAAAATCTGTCTCCAGGACTTGATTGAATCCACAACATGTGGTGTAGTATCAGATATAACATCTCCATTCGGATTTGAGCTCTCACCAACCTCTTCACTCTTCTTAGGCACTTTTTTGGGTGCCATGTAAAAATGAAAACCTGTTACAGAGAAGAAATGCGTGAGCTCTTTTGAATGTAACTCGCTTCTTGTCTGAAAGTAAAAATGAAATTCAAAATTACAAACCTTTATTGACCCATAACTTGCCTTAAATTGAGTGTACCAATACATGTGATAAAAATTAAATGCTTTAATGGGGATGGTACACCTGCAGATACACACTTTATGCTAAAAATATCTCTATTAATCCGTTGTGAATACTACCACATATCGACGATTTAAAATTGGGATTTCGAAAGGAATGTCTTCAAAAACTCCCGAATAGCGAAACGTGAAAAGTCACTTAATATCATTAATCCTGTTTTAAAGTTAAGTTAATTACACTTAATCTCTTAATACTTTCGAGATTTTAGGCTTCGAGGTTTTTTGAGTATGAAAGAGTGATAACTCTTTGATTTTATGAAATGTGACTGATTAACGACTTGTTAAGTATGTTTAAAATTTAGTTAATCACGATTTAAAAGAGATTTCGTAAAAAGCGCATCGAGACTTTGAACTATTGTTTAAGTTGAGATAGACGAAAAATAAAATACGAAAGGTTTAGCCAACCATTAAATGTTTTTAATTATTCCTTTTAATTCGGTTTAATTTCTTTTAAACAATACTTTCAGGACTTCGTTATTAGGACTTTGGAGTTGTTATTAAAAATCATACTTCGTGAATAGCCGAACCCCAAAACTCAAAACTCTTGAAAGACTTTGACTCCTTTTTAGAACTAAGGGCGGCTCCATAACCAAAGAAAACTGAGTTTTAGGTTATAAGAAGAAAAATAAACTTTGTTTCAACACATAGTTCACTTTTTTCAGCCATTATAGCGTAGAGTAGGAGTAGGGTAGAATAGGCTAGTGTCTTTCTTTTGCATAGTTTATCTTTGCTTTCTAGTTTGTTTAGTTAGTTTTTTGTTTTCATTCTCTTTTCATTACTACTGGCTGAACAATAAATGAGTTTCTTGGCAGGGGTGGATAGAAATAAAAGGCTTGCACACTAATTTTCCCTTGACTGGATTTTTCAATGTAATTTTGGTATGGGGAAAATTTACTTCATCTCATTCTCAATTTTTTTCTATGTGTTGAGTAATTTTCAGATCATTGATTTTTATGCTTGATCACCATATCAAATCTTTTTGAAGCATTGATTTATCTCACAAGGGGGATATTTTAAAAGGATACTATTTATTCTCTCTTGTGATGAAAATGGAAACTCATATCTATTCCATCTCATATCCACATAATTCTAATCTGAAAATTTGCTCGACTTAGATTCTTATGATTTATGGGCTTGTTGTCCCACACACAATAAATTGAAAGTTTGAGCGACTAATTCTACCCATTTGATATTGAAACTAATCCAATTACTTTCATTTCTTTGAGTGCTTATTTTGGGTTTGGAGTTGTTCAAATAATTTCTTTCACATCCACTCTTTTCTATGATCACTTTCAACCAACATGTTTTTTTTGTTTAGATCTTTTTAGCATAATGAGCTTAGATGATTTTTATTTCGTTCGAGTTATTTTCTGTTAGCACTTTTAGTTTTAATTTCTGGGCACTGGCTGTACACATCTTATGTTCTGTTCAGTTTGTTTTCAAGGAGGATTTTCATCTATTATCTTGCAACTCTCTTCACTCAAGTTTCCTCTCATACACAACAATAATAATATTCATTTGCACTGTCTAGATGCATTTTTTTACAATTTCAGAGAACATGGCTATTTAAATCTCTTTGCTCATATCTTTTTTCAAAAATGATTTGGAATCAATATTTCATTCCCCAACTCACCGATTAATCAAAGACTCATCTTAGCACTGTCAATTCGATGGATTTTCAGACCTAATGTAACACTATCTTTTCATCCTTTGGGTTTGCTGATTTTGGGTCAATCATTATGGTCACATTCTTGAGTAGTCTAAATTTTTTCATGGATGAGAATTACACACTTATCTCATGTTGAAACCATTCAAATGTTTGGGAGTTGTAAGTATCTTAATGGAATATATCAAGACAACTTCTAAGATTCCAATTCTGAGTTTTCAACATTTGTTTTCATTTCATCCATAGTAATAATTTTCAAGATGTTAATTCCTTGAAGGTTGCAACTCATTAATCTATTGGGGCACATACTCTTCAACACTTCTTGAACCAACAAAATCAGTTTACTCATAATTAGAAAATATGGGCATTGTTTGGGCAGTCTAGTATATCTTATGTTTTGATCCCTCTTACTCATGAGCTTGCTGATTATGTTTTCTAGATTACATGTCTCATTATTTCCAATGGAATACCTATCTAGTGAAGAGACAAGAGATACACTTTTCTCTTTTATTTCATTTTCATCCTATTCTATGACGTGTAAGTTCGAGGAAGTGGAATTTATGGTTTCTCTACTTGGAACACTCTTGAGAGATTGAGGCTATCTATTTCATGGACTTTCCCATCACACCAAGATTATCACCAATTATAAATCTGATCCTAATCACTTCATCCAATTTTGATTTCTAATTGTATCTTCATACGAGTTTGGGAACTCAATCCATTTAGGCTATGACCTGAGATCGGTTGCACCTTTCCATAATATCTTAATCACTCCATTTTCTTGATTATTTCCTCTTGCCTCTCACAAGGCTGAAGATGATCATGCTAATGTTCCACACCATCATCATTAATAATAGGAGGAAACACATAATTTGGGGTGTAATGTTGATAATCTTTGAATCAAGTTTGTTGATGGATTGATATTTTTAGAAGATAGATGCAATTGGTGTCTAATGGTCCTATTTGTTTAATTTGATTAACTCTAATTTCAGGAACAAGGCATTGTGTCGAGAGATCCAAATTGCACAACAATCATGACACTAAAGTCTTTTGTTGAAGGGAATATTGAGGAAAAGCACATAATGACCATCTCTCATGAAGAATGTTGTTATATTTGGTTGAATGCACAACATATGAATACTTGATGACTGCACTAGCCATTACACATAGTTTTATGACAACCAACTTAGTTTAAGTTTACCTTATCTTAGCATGCTTTTCCCAGAATCAGTTTTAATTCTGATCTTTAATTTTTAATTTAGTTTAATTTCATTTTAATAAATCAGTCATTTAAGAGGAGGATTTCTTCACAAAATGCCTAAGAGATGATCAAAACATTCTCTTTTGTTATGCATATTGGGAAATGGCTTGTGCAATCAACCACTCATGATTTTTATCTTGAAACAAAAGAAAATTAGGGAAGTGTTAATCTAACTTGGCTTCTTAAGATTCCTTTGCGACATATTTTGATTGATAAACTAACATTGTCACCAACTTACTAACTGATCAGAAATAACCTTTTTCTCATTTATATATTCCCATTTTAATTTATGATCTAGTAGAGGTTTGGGGTCATTTTAATGATTCTTTTGATAGCCTCCATAATTTTCGATTTCCCCTCTTTGCCTTATCAAATTGCATTATCAAAATGAATCTTTGGTATTAATGTTTATCATTTATGGAAAAGAGAAAATGTCACTTTGGTGATAAATATGAAATGTATTTTCTGTTGAAAATTAATTATTTTCAAATATGCAAAGGAATTGCTCATGTCATGAAATTTTAAGAGCTTATGGATTTGTGGAATGTTCCATATATATATATATATATATATATATATATATATATATATATATATTAAATCTGTTTTGATTGAACATCTACACCAACCCAAGTTTCTTGATTCTTGGAAACTTGTTTTGTTGGACTGAATGAAAGAACTTGTATGTGATAGTTGGATTGGAGAATTGTGTTGCAAATCTTTTACACCAGATCATCAATTCTTGTAATATGCTTCGTCCTTCATTTTTGTTGCTGCCACCAGATTTATTACTTGCTACTGGGTTATATTCCTATTTTTCAGCCAGTTTGCACCCTTTTAATGACTGGCATTTCAACTTCAAATTTCTTTTAGTCTAATTTTCTTTTTCATGAATTGACTACTGATTTCATCTTTGCTTTTTTGCTTGTACATATTCCTTCCATATTTTGATATGAATACTGATATTTCCCTTAGATGATTTGAATCTTAGTCTGCCTTGATGATTTCTGTTTAAATTTTGGTGTTGGTAAACTCTAGTCACATACTAAAGATTTTTCTTACAAGTGATAAGATGCATGGGCTACTCTATCTGAATGAAAATTTATAAAGTTATCAGCTGTAGGTATGGACTGATATTTGTGGTGGAACACACTTTCCTGCTGAGCGTACCATGATAATATATAAGTATAGGAAAGTGTCTATCCACTCTTTTCTTTGAGCTCCATCCACTTCACATTAAAAAAATGGCCAATGCTATGATGGTTTTTGGGGAGACCTGACTTAGAAAATCAAAGTAACTCTCATATCACTCTGCTTCCTTCATACCCTATGTGCATATGTATATCTGTATATAAACTCTAAAAGGGTGAGCATATTCTAAAATAAATAAGAAGGTTGAAAACACTATTAATAGTGTGGGAAGTACAAGTAAACTCGTCAGGGATATGGACGCCTGCTAGTAGCTGGGCTATGCTTGTATGGTGCCGAGGCAACTTCGTCGGGGCTATGGACGCTTGCTGGCAATGAAGCAATGCTAGGAAAAGAGAGGTGAGGAACACACTTATGTAGATGTGTGTTTGTTAATAATGTGAAAGCCCATGGTTGAACCAAAGGTAACATGAAGTGTGTAGTCAGTAAATTAGTTTATCTCATTAATTGGCTCTTTGAAAAAGGTGTTTTATATTACAAGTACTATAAATATTGGGTTATATATTTTATAATTTTGGTGTCATTGTGGTACCTATGACTATTGGAAAATTATCTACAGTTTGTTGAACTTATCTTTAAAATTCAAATCTGAAGCATAGGCCATAGACTTCTATTGACACAGATAATTGGTTCTTCTAGTGTGTTTCCATTTATTGTTGCCACAACAACCCCCCTTTACTTTTGATTTTACAAGCGAAAGGAAATGCCCCCCCTACTAAAATTTTAAGCTTGTTTCCTAATCCTCTACTGCTTGAGCTTGCTGCTATTTCTTTTCCTACTTTGAGTGAGTTAAGGTTTGGCCTTGACTGATGATTTTTTTTATGGAGGTTTATTATCCCTTTTGATCTTATGATTTCAAATGTCTTCATGATTCTTAGTTTACCTATGATTTTTTATTGACATTCGTATGGGTGGTTGACACATCGTCTTCCTACCTTATACAATTTCCCAAGTGTTTAATGATTTTATATGGGTGTAAGGTTTGATTATTTAGTACATGTCTTGAATGAGTTTGATGTAGGTTGTTAATCATTTCACTAAATGACTTATTCAAAGCTTGCTAGCATATGGTGCTTAATATCTTCATCTTTATACTCTCATATATTGGAACTCTTTTAACTTGATTCATAAGGTCACTAATCCTTTTTATGTGTTGGATATTATATGCATACAACTATCATGATAGTTATTTAATTCATATCAAAGATGATTTCCTTCGATAAAACTCTCTTCTTCATGTTCTTCAAAATTTAGACTTATTCATGAATTTGCTTAAAGGAAACAAAATATAATGTTTTTGATATATTGACGAATGTCCTCTTAATTGCATAACTAATTTTGTCTCCTTATATGGTTGCAGGTATCATTTTTTAAATATTGCTCTAGCCTTGAGATGCATGTGGGAGAATCCTTTGATCTTCTTCCCCTCTTAGCCTTCCCTTTATTTATTTATATTTCCCTATCCTTTATTCTATTATTTTCTCTAACTAAACCTCATAGTTGGTTTCTGCTAGTCAATATCTTTCCAACGACTGTAACCATACTTAAATCCGAGTCTCAAATCAAAAGTTATGGCCTTATAAAGTTTAAAGGCTTTCATTCACCATTGCCACCTCACTGTCATGTGGTATCCATGTGGCTCCCTGTCATTGGTGCCATATGACATGGCACCTGCCACCTATCCCTTCAGTCCCACATGTAATCTTGGAGCCCTTTTCTTCATCACAATTCATCCATTCCAAAATGCTACAGATAATTCCTCTCAAATCCTCTTGAAGACGATCATCTCCTTCCGACCTGATAAAATTTCTCGATTCGATCAACTTTCCTGACCCGATCAGATCCTTCCAATCCGACCATATCTTCTCGATGAAATCAACTTTCTCGATGACGATCATCTCCTTCTGACCCGATCAACTTTCCTGATCTGATCAACTTTATTGACCCGATCAACTCTCTTCTAATCACATCCTCATGATCCGACCATATCTTCCTTATCCAATCAACTTTTCCCAATCCGATCAACTTTCCTGACCCAACCAACTCTTCCTGAAATAACATTCAGAATTTTTTTTTTAAATGACCGTATCTTGGGCTACATGCGTCGGAATGGAGCCCATGATACCTCATTGAAAAGTTATCGAGCAGAGCAATGCAATGGAAGAGGTCTTTAGGTCATAAAAGTGACATAAAATCTTAGAAATTGTACATAACAACAAGCCACGAATTTGGGGGGAAAATGGACTTTGCAGACTTAAGACAGTCATATCTGGAGCTACGAGTAATGAAATCAGGTCTAAGATAGATCAATGGAAATATGGAGAAGAGAAGAAAAGGGCGAGATGGAAAGTGCTAGCATATTGAGAGTATAAAGGGTCAAAAAATGAAAAACACAGGTGGAACCCGAAATTGGATCAAGAACCGAATATGTAGACTTCAAGCAATCATATGTGGAGGTACAAGGAATGAAATCAGACTAGTAAGGGCTTGATAGAAATTTGAGACAAAGAAGAAGAAGCTAGAAAAATCACATGTAGCAGGCCGAAGCCAAAAATGACTAGAAACTTTTGAGGAACAAAAGATAACGCCAATGATTTGAGTCAATGATTGATTTTTAATGGATATCATTTGTAAATTTCCATAGGACAAAAGTAACCACCCAGGGATCTCTTTATATTCCATTTGTATCTCCCACATATAAATTTTCTAAATGTAAAAAAGAAATTTGTGGAAAAATGAAACGAACAACCATGAGAACTGAAGAGTCTCTCTTTTGTCTAATAAAAGAGAACTCATAGGACGTAAGACAAGCATTTTCTCTTTGCAACCAAATATGGTTCTACTACTTTAGACTAATAAAGAGTAGGAAGAATTTTTAAAATTTGTGGATTTGATGGATGTAGTAGAGACAATTCTTTATGAATTTATCTTCTATTTGAGTAGATGATCCAAGTGGATATTGGTGGCCACCCACCTATTCCAACTGGCTCCTCTTGATAGTTTTTAGTTCATCATGTTCTTCTGTAATTCTTTGTAATTGTGGGTTCTAAACTTCCAGGGCTGTATGAAGCCCTGCACAACTTCCAAGTTGATATTGGTGTCCTCCCACCTAATCCAACTAGATTATTTTGGAATTTTTCATGTCAGTACATCTTTTTGTACTTCCAGGGCCATTTTGGGGCCCTAAACAATGTTTTTTTGGCTTGTAACTGTCAAACTATAGACAAAGTTAGAGTTTGTCGGCATAATGTATATTTCTCTAAAATATCTTTCCAATAGGCTACCATGCGCCTAAAATGGAGGTAGTATGCAAAAGTTATGACCCCAAAAAGTTGAGGTACCAACTTACCTAAAGGGGCCCACATAAATTTTGGCGTTTCATCTCCTAGGGTTAGGTTTTTGGATGTCTAGGGTTTTGGAATTCATGATTAATGTTAAAAAGGCATCTAGACCCTCATTGTAATCATTCTGCTTAGATGGATGTGCATAACAACCACATCTCTTCTCAGAGATAACTACCACCATTCGAGCAATTTGTTTTCATTTCTACAATTTTACAATTTCAACCTATTTCATTTATTCAATAGAAATTATTGTTCACTATATATTTGTTGTTGTTCTCCATATATTTTTGTTATTGTATTCAGTCTGTTATTCATTTCATTCTTCTCATAAATCTGGATCAATGGTATCAGATCGGTTTTCTCTTTATTTATTTTTCTTCATGCATGTCCTCGACAAGATATGGGTACAAGAAGTTGGGGCTCGAACCAATCGAACCTTTGCAATATTGACCGCACTGAGCCTAACAACAACCCATGGGGAACAGAAAAAAGATGATGGAGCAGGAGATCCTTTTAAAATGTTGCTCAAGGAATCCCTTGCACGACAAAGGAACAAAATGATGGACACCTTTGCATAGATCCTTCGGTGGTTTCCCACAGGAGATGCATCTTCATCAAGAAACCATGCAACCCCCTTCAAGGTATAGGTAAATTTTGATATTCCATTATTTAAAGGACTGATAGATGCAGATGCTATAGATAAATGGATAAATATTCTCGAAGGGTATTTTTCGGTCCACAATTTTTCCAATAGGGAAAATATTACTTTTACACTCCTCAAATCCATCCCCCATGTTAAGAATTGGTGGGATACTTACTATGAGCAAAGGGCCATAGAGGAATCTACAATATTTGTTGTCGCTCCCACATGGGCTTCCTTTAGGGATTCCATTAAAGAACAATACTACCATGTTGGAAGCTACGAGGATCGATACACAATATGGACCAACCTGCCTCAGGAAATGTACCGGACAATACGATATTTCACCAATATTTTCCATACCTTGTGCACCAAATTGGGTATCAAAGACTTTGATCGACATATGGTGCTCAAATATTGTGGATTTATGCATAGACACATTTAGACAAAAATGGAGTTTTTGGATATCGCATCATTGGGTACGACTTATAGATATGCTGTCAAGATAGAGCAAAAATTTAAACAGAAGAGGCAAGAGTTTGGATCTAAAAACTCCTCACAACTGACGCAGGGAAAAGGCGTCCCCAACCCACAAAACAAGGGACATATCAAAGATTGCCACTCTCAAGATAACCGGTCCAAGCCACAACACAAGAAGGGTAATGAGAAGTCAAATAAGGACACGAGAAAATGGTGTGAATACCATAAAATCCCTTGGCATAACATCGAAGAATGCCACTCCAAGCAGTCACTGGTGGTCGAGCTGAAAGCTTCCGAGTCAGAGGAAAATTATGACTCTGAATCAAATATAGGAGGAAAGAAGATTATTGATGTTGAACCCAATGCCACTGTCACTACCACCAAAGTCTAACCAAGTGAACCTGAAGAACCAGAGGAAGGGGAATGCCTCTTTCACTCACATATGTGGGTAAAGGGGGCTCCAATTCATTTCATTGTCGACAACGGTAGGCAGAATAACTTGATCTCAACAGAGGTCATTAAGAAACTGAACCTATCGATGAAACTGCACTCACAACCCTACACCATTTGCTAGGTTCACCAAGGAAGAGATCTCCATGTCAGCCAACAATGTCATCTGCCCTACAACATCAAGCCTTTCAAAGACAAGGTATTATGTGATATTTCTCCCCTTGAAGTTTGTGATGTCCTTTTAGGACAACCATATTTATGGAAGTGACATGTTGTGTATGAGTCTAGACCCCGCAGTGTTATTATTACTTTGGGTAGACAATTATACAAGATACTAGAGGTAGCGTCGCCTACTGCTATTTCTTTAATATCTGCTAAACAATGCAGTAAGGTCATTTCACATACTGAGAAGTTTGTCTTCTTTGTGATCCATGCTCATAGTAAGTAGAAGGTCATCGTGCCACATTCATGGCCTCTACACAAATCCTCTATTTGCAGTAGAAGAAAGTGGATGAGATCGTGGAAGACTATAGAGACATATTCTCCTCAACCACCAGGGTACAAACACACTGCCAAGTCAAGCATCCAATTTATTTAACCCCTGGTACATCTCTACCTAATGGACCAGTATATTGTCGCTCACTAATGGAAAATGATGAAATCAAGCATTAGATCCAACAAATGCTTCAAAAGGGGCACATCAAACCCAACTCCTCTCCTTGCGGAAGCCCAATTGTACTGGTGCAGAAGAAATATGGGACCTTGCGGCTCTGCATTGATTACAAAGCATTAAACAAAATCATAGTTAGGAACCGATACCTAATTCCTAGAATTTATGACCTTCTTGACCAGCTCAAGGGGGGAAAGTTATTCAAAAATATTGACCTAAAGTCTGGCTACCACTAGGTTCCCATCAAAAAAACTGATGTATGGAAGACAACTTTCAAATCTAAAGAAGGTCTCTTCGAATGGTTGTTCATGCCCTTTGGCTTAACATATGCACCAACCACTTTCATGAGGTTGATGGATGATGTATTGAGACCCTTCACCAACTCTTTTGTGGTGGTATATTTGAATGAAATCCTCATCTTGAACAAAACTTGAGAGGAGCACATGCAACATATTCAACAGGTTTTGAGCATTGTGCGGCAACACAAGCTATATGCCAACTTGGAAAAATGATCCTTTGGCATGAACGAGGTCCAATACTTGGGCCACATTGTTGATGAGCATGGGGTCCATGTTGATCTAGCTAAGATCCAAGTCATCCGTGATTGGCCAACCTCAACCACACTAACTAACTTTCAGAGCTTCTTGGGACTTTCCAAATTCTACAGATGGTTTGTGTTGGGTTTCTCCCATATTGCATGGGCTCTCATCCAAGTGATTAAGGGTGATGGTAGGGAAAAGTTCATGTGGGGGAAGGAACACCAATGATCATTTGATGATCTAAAGAATCGCTTGTTCTCAACTCCAATACTCTCCTTACCCAATCTACAACAACTATTCAATATTGAGATTGATGCATCCGACTATGCTGTAGGCATAGTTCTCACTTAGCATGATCATCTGGTAGCATACCATATTGAGACACTCTCAAATACTTTCCAGAAATACTCCACCTATGACAAGGAAATGTATTCCATTGTACAATCCTGTCGTCAATGGAAACATTACATTATCGAAAAAGAGATAATCATCCACACTGATCACAAGCCTAATATAGACACATGGGAAGTTGCAAAATGAATTCCATAAGAAGTGGTCCACCTGCGTGCAACAGTTCCATCTCAACATCAAGTATAAGACAAGGAGCACAAATCGTGTCGCTGACTGCCTCAATCAACCTCCCGTGGATGCACTCACCATCGTGATCCATTCCTATGGGCATGAGGCATCTGAGTGGACACAACTTTATCAACAAGATCTAGACTTTTCCACCACCTATCAACACTTGGGTACATGCGCGAATATCACCGATTTTCACATTCAAGACATCTGGGCCATCTTTCTCTTCCTGTAAGCGAGTGTGAAAATATGATTTGGGAGGATCACTACAGTCGAATAATAAGACATTTTGGCATGGATAAAACTACGACCATTCTACAAAAAAAAAATTATTGGCTAAAACCTCGACATGACATCAACAAGTATATAAGATCTTGTACTTCCTGTGCCATTGCCAAGCCAACCATCAAGAAGAAAGGATTATATAGGCCTCTTCCTACTCTTGATAGGCCTTGGGAATCCATCTCGATGAATTACATGTTGGGCCCTCTATCCACCAAGCAAGGTAATGATTGTGTATTTGTGGTAGTTGATTGGTTTTTGAAGATGGTCATTCTCACAGCCTGCAAGAAGAGCATGACAGCGACAGATACTGCCAAGATCTTCTTCGAACGAGTGTGGGTCCATTTTGGGATAACAAAAACCATCATCTTCGATTGGGACAACATATTCCTCAACACATTTTCGTCGAGTCTCTAGTCACTATTGGACACCAAGCTCACTAAATCCACTTCCTTCCACCCTCACACCGATGGCCAAACAGAGGTCGTCAATCAAATGATTGTGAACATATTACGCATGTATAACTCTAAGCATCCACGTACATGGGATGAGATTCTTCCCTATGTTTATCACAACTACAACAGTTCTCTCCATAACTCCACCAACCATATCCCCTTTCAGGTGGGGATGGGATTCCAACCCTTGGGTCCCATTGATGTTTCACTACCTCTTGCAAAATCATAGAAATATTCTTCCCATGTTTAGTCTAAGGCCGACAAAGCCACCAGATTCATTGAGTATATTTAGCACATCCACTGACAGGTCCATGAGATTTTGCAGAAAGCCAATGCTAAGTAAAAGCAACACCATGATCAACATCGGGTACCGCACCAGTTTCATGTGGGATATAAGGTCTGGTTACATTTTCAGAAAGAGTTCCTTACAGGGCCCCATCGAAATCTCCTCCCACTTCATTATGGGCCTTACACTATCACCAAGGCTATGGGTAGCAATGTTTTTGAGCTCAACACTCCACCCTTCCTTGGATTTCACCTAATGTTCAATGTGGACCTCCTTCGACCATATTTTCCACCATTATTGGACATCTCAGAGATCGTAGAAAAATTGACACCAACAAAGCTCAACCTTGACAACATGGAACATGCATCCACTGATCAAATAATTGACACACAAGTTAATGGAACTCCTAGTAGAGGATCCAACTTTATCAGGTTGTCAAGGCAGGGTAGCTTCTCCACCAAGGCAAGTGGCTCACTCGGGGCCAAATTTAGCATAATTTTCCTCATGTGATGGGGGCACTCAATGAAATAGAGACCATTGCTTCCTAAGGGGGGAGGACTGATCCAGGTGGATATTGGTGGCCACCCACCTATTCCAATTTTCTCCTCTTAACATATTTTAGTTCAACACATTCTTCTATAATTCTTTGTAATTGTAGGTTCTACACTTCTAGGGCTGTCTAAAGCCCCGCACATCTTCCAGGTGGATATTGGTGGCCACCGACCTAATCCAACTAGATTATTTTGGAAGTTTTCATGTCAGTACATCTTTTTGTACTTCCAGGGCCGTTTTGGGGCCCTAAACAATAATTTTTTGTCTTTCCACAATCAAACTATAGACAAAGTCACAGTTTGATGACATAATGTGTATTTCTCTAAAAGTCCAATGGGCTATCATGCGCCTAAAATGAAGGTCATATGAAACATTTATGACCTCGAGAAGTTGAGGTACCAACTTACCCATAAGGGCCCACATAAATTTTGGCGTTTCATCTGCTAGGGTTAGGTTTTTGGATGTATATGGTTTTGGCATTCATGAGTAATGTTAAAAAGGCATATGGAGCCTCATTATAATCATTATGCTCAGATGGATGTGCGCATAAATCACATATCTTCTTAGAGATAGCTACCACCATTTGAGCAAGTTGTTTTCAGTTATGCAGTTTTATAGTTTTAGCCTATTTCATTTATTCAATAGAAATTATTGTTCACTGGATATTTGTTTTTGTTCTTCGTATCTCTGTGTTATTGTATTCAGTTTGTTATTCATTTCATTCAGCTCATAAATCCGGATCAATAGATAAGATTATGTCGTAAGAATTATTTCTACACTCTGTTATGTTTGCTTTTGTTGTCACATGTTTCCTTGTGGGTACATAAATGATGTTATAGATGTATTGTTCAACTATTTTTCTATATATTTGTAACATTATTGTTTTCATATATCATTAGAATACTTGAACTTTTTTTGGTTATGATGGTGTTATCTTTCGCTGTACTCATTCTATTAGTTTTGGTCCCGAGATAGGTTAGAATTAGTTAGTATTAGATTAGTTTGTTTGATTTTTTTTTAGTTTTATTAGCCTTAAGATTAAATAAAAATCTTTGGGGGGAAGTCTATTGTCTTTCCCCTTTTATTTCCTTTAATTATGAGTGGTAGCGAGGCCCATAAACTCATAGGAAATGCTACACCAAACAAGATTAGGTCTGATTGGGACCTGCCATCAAGCATTTTCACTCATCTTCTTGATAGGCCATTCAGACGCGTCAACATGTTGTTTACAACCTTATGAAGATGAGGCAAAGGATCAATGAAGTACTAATACAAATATTGGTGAAGGAGTGCATGTATATCCTCCCCAAGAGACTAATGGATCAAGTAGCATCCAATGATGGATGACAACAATGTAGGTATGGATTGGTATACTGAAGTAATGATGAGAGGTAATTTAGGTAAGGAATTCCATCTATAAAAGTCGACTAACTAAGAATGATTTAAGGCATGAAAGGAAATAGAAATTGGTATTTTCTACCTTGGGTAATGTTGTGCTTACCTAAGTGATTCCTGACATATGGGATGCTTTTAAAGAAAATGTGCAAGAGGGATCTCTTGTTTATTTTTTCCACATGAAAGAGGGAAACATATTTATTAACAGGGATGTGAGACTCATCATGTGAATGAATGTAAGATATCATTAGGAAAGAATGATACTAAGATTAAATAAATGTATGAGAATGAACTGGAAAACATGCAAGTGATGTAGCTTCTTGTTGGTATCTGTGTGTGTTTATGCTTGAGAAGTATGGTTTAACTTCATATTGGAATGCTTGGTATGAATACATGCATGAGCAGGTTGATTATGGAGAAGGATTAGTACTTGTTGGGTGTTGGACAATATTGTTGCTGGTAGGCTGACCCTTTCTGGAAGGGTCCGTGTTTTTTCATTTGAATACTAGCTTGAAGGGGTTGTATGCCATTCTTTAGAAAATTTAGTGTGAAATACTGAAAAAGAAAATGAGCAAAATGCTTTGTTTTTTTTAACAGAAACAATTGGTATTGTATTTATAAAAGATCAACAGCCTCGCTAGAAAGAAGTATATAGAAAAAGATCCTAAGTCTAATATTAGGATTTATCGTACCAGATTCCAAGTTCACTTGCCTATGTTTCCAGTAATCCAAAAATACTACATTCCATAAATCCTTGCATGAATAAATTCAGATGAGTTGATGGTTTAATAATTGACAAAAGAAACACATGTTTGTTTTTTATTTTGAGATCAACTTCTAGCCATCATTGGTTGTGTTACTAATGATGTCTTTTTCTTCTTCCCCACTGTTGTCCAAACTTATTTGACAGGTGTTGTTGTTGTTGTTGTTGTTGATTCATCTATCCCCATATTTTCCTGATATGGAGAACTTGTTTTCTTTGGTGTTGTCAATGCCACTTCATCTTTATTGGCCTCATCTGCCCAGCTTGAAGAAGGTGGGGATCTGGGGAGAACCTTTATTTATATTCTTGTATCAAGAGTATCTGAAGCCTTAAAGATTTATATTCCCAGATCAAGAGAATTTGAAGCTTTACTCTTTGATTGAGGGACAATATTTGAATGATTCAGAGGTGTCTCTTGAGTAGACATGCCTTTGCAATGGGGCATCACATCTACATGTGTGGAAGAATCATGTCTCAAAGAATATGGGTATGGAGAAAATTTTTGGTTGTTTGCAATAATTAGTTGATGATATTCATTGGATCCATCCAACCAGGTTGATTTACATTGTTGCTTCCCCGCCTTCCTATTTCACTTAGTGCATTGAATTGCTATGTGTCCTGTTTTAAAACAATCCCTGCATCGCAGGGAGATTCTTTCATAGTCTAGATTTTGGGTCCAGGAGTAGTTTTTGTAGCCCAAAATAATTCATGTTGGAAACCCTTTGCTAAAATCCATTTTCACACAAATTATGGCATATGAGGTGATGCTATGAATTATAGTTTCTTTACTTGCAAAATGAATATTTCCTAATGTTGATCCAATATCTCTGAGAGAAGTTTCACCCCAAAAATCCAAGGGAAGATTCAAAAGTATAACCCAAATAGGAGCAGAAGAAAGAACAACAAAAAAAGTATTGAAGCAAGGAGTCCAAGGGATCATACACAAACCTAAGTCTCCCCAAAACCAAGGGCAAGAGTCCAGGATTAGTTCCTGATCTACTGAAAGATCAAACTCGGTAATGAAGAAACCTTTTGAGTAGGGGTGAATGAACAAATATTCCTTAATGAGAGGCTTCCAATGGGATGATATCTAACCATTGAGATCCACAAGCTGCGACCAATGCCCATTGAACCGAAATATTAAATCATTTCCCCAAAAATAAACTTCCTCATTTTCATATTCTTGATCCATGAGGAGAGAAATCATCGGGGCTTATTGAACCAAGCATGAAGTAGAGAGGGAAGAATGAGATGAATTTTGAGATTTAACATCCTCACTGAAAGAAACTGAGGCGCTACCCATAGGGCTGAAAGAAAGAGGCACGCATGGCTGAACAAAAGAGCAAGGTTGAGCAGAACCACTGCAATGGCTGAAGCCGGATCCGATGTGAAAGGAATCCAATGCTTCCATGGAAGATAGAATATCTACGGCTAAGAGGCCGAGCTGCAAAAGAAAAGGCGGCTAGGGTTTATCCCTAGCTACAGAAGCGGTTGTGAAGCACCATAGCCATTTTTAAGGAATTATGAGCAAAAAATGCTTTGTTGTTGTGAAAATAAGGCAATGTGATTATGCCTTTAAAGTTCTCATGATAATGATTGTGAGAAATAATGACTTTAATGATTTCAAATAGATGTGCATGTGCAGATTATGAAAGTGTGATATTTATAGACACACACATTATGTTGATGCATGTGGTAAAATGCTTGGAAACACATTGTGAATGCAAGTTGGTAGAATTAATGCACATGTTTGAATGTATGCATGCCTACATTCTTTATGAAATATTGGGTAAACAACTGAAATGATAAAATTGATGCTAACTCATGGGTTGAGATCATTTCAAGTGATGATGGATATGCAACAAGGAAGTTGCATGTTGAATAAAGTTCCATGGGAACAATTATGTAAAGACTCTCTCAGGAGAACATAGCCATAAGATTAATGACTACTGCAAAATTAGGTAGTCAGATGCAAAGCCTATTTGTATAAGAATCCTAGATTACATTTTAAAATATAATACATGCACTAAAGACATGCAAATGAGATACCAATTATTTTGAATTCTATATGGATATGTGCATAATGCACCGGTTCATAATTAATTTATGAGCTAACTTTGATATGTTAGAGTGTTTTTTCATTCAGGAAAGGAGGATTTTATGAATCAGGAAGGGGTCAAGATGAACTTGACTAAAACTGCTCAAGGAAATGGAGCATGCAGGCCTAGGAAAGGGGCATAATGCAAAAATAATGTGGAGAAAGGGGGACACCCTTCTCACTCTAGAACTCTAATTTGTAAGAAGAAAGAATAGTTTGTGAAATCAAAAGCATCAATGAAGATATTTGATTGAACAACCTGGTTGAATTCATAGTAAGCAATTGGAATGAGGGTTGAGAAGAGAAATCAACTATAATGAGAATTCCAACTATGCAGAGGAATTGGAAAAATGGAGAATCCCTTGAATCCTCTCTTGTTGATTATTACATTCCTCTAGAATGAGAAAATTCTCATATGCGAGTGTTTCTGGCATGAGAATGTTGATGGATATGTGTTGACGGGCGAAATTGATCGTCCGTCAACTGGGAGAGTGGAACCGGTCCGGGGTTGTCTAAATAACCCAAGCCGTTTGGAATGAACCACCTTGACGAGTTTAACGACTCCGTTGGCCGCCCTAAGGTCTTTTAAGAAAACCAAAGAGAAAACTAATATAAACTAACTAATCTAACTAAAACGAATAAAACAAACTAAAACTCATAAAACAAACTAAAATTAACTAAAACTAATGAAACAAACTATTAAAGATAAAGGAAACTAACACACTAATCTAATTAAAACAAACTATTAAATTAAACTAAAACTAAATATAGCTATTCTAACTATTAC